>CANXYC010031708.1:0-21854 GCA_948193065.1 Aleurites moluccanus
AGTTTAGCTCGTGAGGGAGCTAGCCGAGAAGATCAAGCTTCTTGACCTTTTCATCCAAGAAGTTTTCATTGTAAATCTTTTATTATATGATTATGTATAATTATTGAATAGTATTATGAATCAATATGTAATCAAAGCATATTCTAGAGCTCCGTAGTTAGCCATTAGGGGATGATAATATTTTGATGTACGAATGGATATCTTTTGGGTAAATCTTGTTCCTTAGTGATGTGAGATGAATTTTTTGATCAGTAAGGAACAAGAAAATATTATTATGAAATAATATAGTAAAGAAACGCATTATGCTTGAATGGATTATGATGTATTATAGCATGATATTATATTTGATATAAATGTATATGAGATTCAGAATTTGGGAGTTCTACGGGTTTATGGTGGCCTTAAGCCTACCCTTGCCCTAGGACCGTCGCACCACTGGAGTTGGGGTGTGAAAATATGAGTGTTCTACGGGTTTATGGTAGTTTTAAGCCTACCCTTGCTCTAAGACCGTCGCACCATTGGAGTCGGGGTGTGACAATTACTTATGTATTATGATTTTTTATTATTTAAAAGTTATTTAAAATAATAAATTTTTGTAACATTCATATTTTATTACTTTATAAGAGATTTTTAAATGATTTATATTAATATAATTGTCTGAAAATTTATTATATAAATTTTATATATGAAAAAAAATCTCTTATATCTTTCAATTTTATTTATCATATAAAATTTTACCATCATATTAATATCTCTCATATTCCTCACGTTTTAAACGTAAATCTCAATATTGTGACTTATAATGTATTATTTATAAAATGAAGTCATTTATATAATATTATCAAAATATTTAAAATTTCTCATTTAAAATATGTGTTAATTTTTGAATAAACTGAAACCGTACATATTAAATTATTGATAGTTAATATTAAAAATTTTATTCACAGCGATCCGAGTATTAAATCGTGTTCAAATTAAAATTTGAGTAATTAGTAGTGATAAAACTAATTTATTCAAAAATTAAAGTAAATAATTAAATACTAAAATTCATAATTAAATAACAACTGAAATTCAAAATTAAATACGAAAAATTTTTATATCAAAATTAAAACTATACCCCAACAGTTAAACTTGACATTGTCCTCAATGTAAAAATATTTCAAATTATTGTTTCACATTATAATTTGAAAAAAAATATTCCAAATTACAATTTTGGATTTAATTTTTTTTATTCTTATTATTATTAATTTTTAAATTTCCTGAAAAATAATTTTTTGTTCTTATTTATATTATTACTACTTTTTAAATTAAAAAAATATTTTATATTATTGTTTCAAATTATAATTTGGCCAAAATTATTTCAACTTACAATTAAAAAAAATGATATTTTCATATTATTATTAATTTTTTTCTTTATATAATAATTATTACTAAATCAATTTAATTATTATTTTACTAATAAATTATTTTTTATTTATCTATTTTGCTTCACTTATTTTGGCGGGGAAAACAATATTGATTGGGAGGCAAAAATGAAAACCTATTATATAATGTAGCAGGTGTCATTTTTACTATTACATATCTTTTTTTACTATTCACAATTTAAGTAAAAGGTTACTTCAAGTATAAATAGCCGCCAGTTTTTCTATGCTATTCAAGTGCGTGGTCAAATCATTGCCATGGCCTGTCTAACCCTTTTTAAGGATATTATATTATATATGATTTTTTTATTTTTATTTATTTTAAATTTTTTTATTTTAAAAATATAATTTTTAATATATATTTAATATATATCATATTTTTAATAATTTTTTATTAAATATACAATATTTTATAAAAAATATTTTACAATAGTAAAAAATGATTTTTTTATTTTTTCAGTATTTTTATAAAAATCTCATTTTTTTTTACCATTAGACTCATTTATCTTTTCTTTTTTTTTTCTTGTTTTTTTAATGAGAACGTTAAAATAATAATAATATTATTATTAATAATAATAATTAAACATAAAAAATATAAATTTAAAATACACTAAAAAATATTTTATATATTTTGTTGTCTATAATGAATGAAAAGTAATAAAAGGCAAAAGTACTATATCAAACTAATATCAGTCATTGGAGCACAATGAATTCTATGGAAGGATTATATGGCATATTGGGCGAGTGTGATGGATACTAGTGTAGCTCTTAAAGGGCTATATCAAATTCTAATTGTTAATGAGTTCCCCGATATTTTTCTAGAGAATTTTTCTTGAATACTGCCAAAAAGGAAGATAGAGTTTGAAATAGATGTTTATTCAGGCACATATCCTATATCAATATCCACCTATCGAATGGCTCATTCGGAGTTGAAAGAATTTAACGTGATGTTACAAGAATTGTTAGATAAAGGGTTTATTCGTCTGAGTAGTTTACCTTGGGGCGCACCAGTATTATTTGTGAAGAAAAAAGATGGATCACTATGAATGTGTATCAACTATTGGCAGTTAAATAAAGTGACCATCAAGAATAAATATTTGTTACTACAGATAAATGATCTATTTGATCAATTGCAAGGTGCTTGTTATTTTTCTAAAATTGACCTTAGATCGGGATATTATCAGTTGAGAATCCGGAAACATTATGTGCTGAAGACTACATTTTGGACCCGATATGATCATTATGAGTTTTTGGTGCTACCATTTGAGTTGATCAATAACCCTGCTACATTTATGGATTTGATAAACCGAGTGTTTAAGCCTTATTTGGACAAGTTTGTCATTGTATTCATTGATGACATACTTGTTTATTCTAAGAGTAAAGAGAAGCATGAGGACCATTTATGGATAGTACTTTAGATACTACGGGAGCACAAATTATATGTCAAATTATCGAAGTGTGAATTTTGTCTCACGGAGATATGTTTCCTCGGACACGTGGTGAGTAAGGATGGAATTAAGGTAGATCCGAAGAAAGTAGAAGCAGTAGCGAATTAGCCACGGCCTACTAATGTTATAGAGGTTCGAAGTTTTCTGGGTATATCTGGATATTACAGGAGATTTGTTAAACATTTCTCCAAAATAGTAGCTCCACTAACCAAATTGACGTGGGAACAGGAGAAATTTATATGGACAGACAAATGTGAGAAGAGCTTTCAGACATTGAAGAATTGTCTTACTTCTGCACCTGTGTTAGCATTACCATCTGGCACTATAGGTTTTTCTGTGTATTTTGATGCATCTAGAGTTGGTTTGGGATGTGTATTAATGCAGAATATGCGAGTAATTGCATATGCATCACGATACGAACAGAATTATCTGACTCATGACTTAGAGTTGGCAGCTATGGTATTTGTATTAAAGATATGGAGACACTATTTACATGGGGAGAAATGTGATATATATACAGACCTTAAAAGTCTCCAATATATTTTTTAGCAGAAAGATCTAAATTTGCAACAACGAAGATGGGTTGAATTATTGAAAGATTATGATTGCCAGATATTGTATCATCCAGGTAAAACTAATGTGGTAGCTAATGCATTGATTTGAAAGTCAATGGGAAGTTTGGCCTGCATTATTAGTTCACAACGACTGTTGATAAGGAAAATAAAAGAATTGTTAGACATGAGAGTTAGATTAGAGATGGGAACCCAGGATCGAAACCAGACTTTAATAGCCCAATTTGTGATCAAATCACTGTTGATTGAAGAAATTAAAACAGCTTAAGATCAGGATCCACAGATGGTGAAGTTAAAAGAAGATGTGCAAGTAGGGAAAGCTCTTGAATTCATGGTGGATAATGGTTTATTAAAACATGGGCAAAGGTTATGTGTACCAGATATGGAAGGGCTACATGAGCGATTTATGAAGGAAATATATTTCGCACCTTATAATATTCATCCTAGAGTGACCAAGATGTATCATGATTTAAAGGCATGTTATTGGTGACCTAATATAAAGCAAGGTGTGAGTAAATTTTTATCCACCTGCTTGGCCTGTCAGTAAGTAAAATTAGAGCATTAGAAGTCATCAGGATTACTTCAAAAAATTGAGTTGCCTGAATAGAAGTGGGATCAAGTGACGATAGATTTTGTAGTAGGGTTATCAAGGACCCAGGGTGGCTATGATTCTATATGGGTGATTGTAGATCGATTGACTAAATTTGCCCATTTTTTTAAGTCAAGAGAATATATTCTACTACTCAATATGCTCAATTATATATTGACAAGATAGTCAGACTGCATGGGTGTCACACCCCAACTCCAGTGGTGTAACGGTCCTAGGGCAAGGGTAGGCTTAAGGCCACCATAAATCCGTAGAACTCACAAATCATGAATCTCATCATCATCAAATAAATTACAACATCATGTATTACCATACATCTATCATGTACATACATATAATTAAAATCAATCATATCTTTCTATTATAATTTCATATTTTTCTCTTGTTCCTTAATGATCAAAACAGAAATCTCACATCACTGAGGAACAAGAGTACCCAAAAGGTAACAATCATTCATAAAAATATTTCAGTATCCTCGAATGACTAACTACGAAGCTCTAAAGTATACTCCCATTACATATTGTGTCATAATACCATTAATAATTTTATAAAATATCTCAAAAGAATTATTACAATGAAGCTTCTTGGAATAAACAAGTCAAGAAGCCCAATCCTCTCTATTAGCTCCCTCACGAGCTATGTTATTACCTGAAATCTACAGAAGAGGAGCGAGCCTTCAACTCAGCAAGATATGAACATTATAATTTAGGAATCTGAATATTGAATCATGGTTATGAACAAATATTTATGCATATAGGCATGAAAGAAATCATAAACTTTACTTGAAGGAAACATGGTTATAATAATAAATTGGCTATATCAAATCATGTCAAAATTCAAATCATGGTTCATATTTAGAACATAGAATGCCCACAAAGAATGGCATTATCAAATCTCATATGGTAGAACTGATCTCATATCATAACATACGTATCGGTATCCTTGCTACCTTAACGTGCACACATGCTTGGTCAGGCATACGCCTAGAGCTCATGGCCCCCTCTAGGTGGAACACCGATAAAAATCCTATCGGCTGGGCTCCAAAAGTGCACAATGGACCAATGAATTTACTCTCATTGGAAAGAGCATTCTATCCATAGGTTATGGGGTTCAATCTCATAGGAAGTATATTGGTCGCAAGACCATTATCATATAACATCATTCAAATCGGGTTCACAAGCAAGAAACATATGAACTTGTTCCAAGAAGATTAATCAAGTCATTCACATTATACAAGTATATAAATATATATACAATAGGATAATCAAATATAAGAAAACTTTAGTCATTTTTAATTTCAAAGAACAATAATTAAATGGGATGTTCATACTTACCTCTTACACAAATTTCTCTTAAATTCCTCTTTAGAAATCTTCTCATTTAATTCCTCAATCAAATTTGAATTTCTCCTCCTAAGAAATTCCCTAAATATACAAAATTAGAATTTCTCCAAACTAATAATATTCAACATGATTTCCTATTAATTAATTATTTTAGAGTCTCTATTCTTAATTCCCAACAACAATTTCATTTATCTCTTAAAGAAAATCTGCATTAAATCAGCATTAATTTTTGGAGTTACTATTCATGGCAGTCTCACCAAATTAATTTCTCCTACATTAATTACCATTAATGGATTCAAATCACTAGCAATAAATTCTGTATACCCAGTATTAATTTTCCTAACCCATAGAATTAAATAAATCCAAAGAAAATAGCTTAGGAAGAAAATTTACCTTATTTCCTTCAAATGGAAATTCTGAGATTACTGCTCAAATCTGATGATTTCTGTCTTAATATAAACTGAGTATTAATGCCTTAGAATATAAAATGGAACAAATCTGAGAAAAAGACTGAATTTACAAAAGAATGAAGAAGGGAAAAAAAATCGTGAAAATCGCTGCTGAGGGTGCTGGGGTTAAATAGGCTACTGTCCCTGAAACACGCCAACCAGCTCGCCAAACTGCCTCGGCAAAACTCCCTCTCCTAAGCCAGCTCGCCATTCCCACTTCGCATTCCCAGCTTACACTTCCAACTCGCCAAACTTGATCCGGCATTGACTCCTCGCTATTCCAGCTCGCATATGCTACCTCGCGTATACGGCCTCGCCAGACTCTCCTCGCAACTCGTCCTCGCATATGCCACCTCGGCAATGCTTCTTCGCCTCTTCACGGACTGCCACTTCGCACATTTCCTCTTCGCATAATTCCTCTTAGTATAATCCTCTTCGCCTTTCCTCTTCACCAAATCTTCGTCGCCTTTCTTCTTTGCCTAATCCTCTTCGCCTTTCTTCTTCACCTTATCTCTTCGCAAAAGCTCTTCACGAATTGTCACTTCAGCAAACTCACCTCGCCACTTCGCAAAATGCTCCTCTCATTTTGCTGACTCGCCATAACAAAATTCCTCTAAGTTAAAACCTTGCCTGGACATCCCACACTTAACCAGCTCGCAAATGAGCTACAAATATTCAAACTTACTAATTCTTTTTATCACTTAAAATTAACATACAGGGGCACAACATATCAAAATTTTAAATCAAAATAACCAACACACTGACCGTAGTGACTCTCCAAAATTCACCCAGACTCCTGCCCCAAAATCTAACCGAATAACCCTGATACAATTCATTCCCCACTGAGATATACTTATCCAAAAATTCTGAAATTTTACATCCATCTTCACAACATACAAAGGAACATTTTTTATGTTCACAACTTTAGCTAATTCTACCTCAGTCATTCCCAGTAATTCCAAACAAACACTGCATCCCTGCAGAAACTCTCAACCAAACCAGCCTTGCTCAAATAGACACAACTCATCACATACACAAAATTTTGCCAAACCATATTACAGAATTATATCTAAGACATAAATTAACAACTTTCATGTTTTAGACTTTACCAAATTATGTCTTTAAGAACATGAAATAATCATCACAAAAATCCTGCAGCAATCCAAACAGAAATTTTTGAAATTCTCAACATTCTCATTAAAAATTTTAAATTTCTCCAAAAAAATAAAAACAATAAATAAACTTCAAATTTGCATATATTAAAGTCATACCAACCAATTCTCTCCGCCCCCCCCCCCCCCCCCCCTCAGTTGCCAATAAAACTCTTAATTGGTATTAAAGCTTGTACTCTTCACTCCAGATTTAACCATAAAGAGTTAATCTAATGGCAACATTCAAGAATTTTGCATATAGATTAGATAGACCACCTTATTTTGATGGTAAAAGTTATAGAATTTGGTCTAGTAAAATAGAAGAGTACCTAGATGTTTTAGATGATGATTTATGGGAGTCGTAGAAAATGGCTTACTCATTATAAAACCTAAGAATCTATGGCATGAGCATGGTTTGAAACAATTTGCATTAAACATTAAGGCCATGCAAATTCTAAGGAGCTCATTAAATGAAAATAATTATAATAGAGTATCCTTATGTGTTAGCGCTAATGAAATATCAAATTTACTTGATTATACTTATAACACTAATACCTCTTGTGATGTTGATGAAGCTTTAGAGATAAATACTCATACTCATCATCAACAACAAGAAAATGATAAGTAAGAGGAAATGATGCAACAAGTAAGAAGAGATAGTGTCTTGGAATATTCAACCTCCACAAGTGATGAGAAAAATTAAGGATGAGGTTGCTAACTTATGCTTCATGGCCATTGATGAGCACACTTCTTCTCATAAGGTAACATCAAATCCCTCAAACTCTATTGATGATGATTTTCCATATAAGGAGTTACTAGATGCATTAGAAACTATATGCATTAAGCTTGAGAAAATGAAAGAGAAAAATAAAATGTTCAAATATCAAATTGATAGTATGAAATATGCAAACGAACAATTGAATAATGAACTTCTTTAATTAACTTCCACCAATGATGAACTTGAAAAGGAAAATAAGATGTTATTGGTGAAATCTCAAACTTATGACCAAGTTTTGAAAGAGAATGAAATCCTTAAAGATGAATTAATTGGTCTAAAATTGTCTCTTTCAAAATAAGAAAAAGAAAAAGAACGTATGAATTTTAAAGCTCCCTTCATTAGACATTATCATTCTTGACATTCATATGGTCATAAGGTTCAAACTTGCAAAATTAGTCATATCTCTAATAAGAAAAGGTATAAGCATAACATTCATAGTCATAACCATAAATTTAATGGATATTGCTATTCAAGTAATGGTTATGGACATAAATCCTATTTTTGCAAAATAAAAAGGCATCATTCATATAGAATTAGAAATAATATGATATTTCATAAATATTGTTATTATTGCAATAAATATGGTCATTAAAAGGAAGCAATCTAAAACCAAATTAGTTTGGGTTGCTAAAGACACAAAGGCTAACCCCCAAGGACCCAAAATAAAATGGGTACCAAAGACTTCTTCTTATGTGCAGAATTTTGAGAAATCAAATGATGGTGAAGAAATCATATTATTTGAAATCCCAAGAAAAAAGAGCAAAATGAGTACAATGGATGCCACAACTGGATCCTTCAAGCGGTTAAAATTCATGACTATAAGTGGTAACTCTAAACTTTAAATCTTTATTGAATGAATATGTGATACCACTATGATTATGTCTATTAATTTGAATTATTAAATTTATTGATGGTATGTTTAAATTACTTAAATATGTTATGAAAAATACCTTTTTGAGCAAATTTATTTTGATGACCCTTGAGCAGCCCTTAAACATTTTTTTATTTATTAAGGGGGAGAAATACTTGAAATGGGGAGAAATATTTTTAACTTCCATTATGTGTTGAGCTACTCTTTTTCAAAGGGAGAGAAAAATCTTTTTGATAATATAAAAAAAGGGAGAAGTTTATATATACAAGTGTTTGAATTTAATTGGATGAGCTATTTTTCTTGTTTCTTAAACACTTGTATGTATGGTTTTGCTATCATAAAAGAAGGGAGATTGTTGGACTTCTTGGATTTGATGTTGATTTTGATGATAACAAAATATTTTAATGTGTTAATTATGCTAATAAATTGTTTGAGTTGGTTAAGGTATGAGAAATCATAACCGGTGCTAAATCATATATTTAACATATTTAAAATAGTGCAAATGCTAAGGGGAGTATAATTAAGAAATGAACAAAATAAATCTTCAGGATTTTAGAGATGTAGCAAGCACTACTAAAAAGTCGCAGCTGCGACAAAGGAATCGCAAGCGCGAATATAGAAGTCGCAGCCGCTGCTAAGGAAGACAGTAGCCCATTCCTTGGAAGAACAAAAGTCGCAGTTGCTATAATTGAAGTAGCAGACGCTACTATGAATCGCGACCGCTGCAGGAAAGTTGCAAGCACGAGTAAGAAGTCCAGAAAGTGGTAGGAGTCCAAGTTCCAAATAGGAAAATATTCATGGGCGCAACTCAAGGCATTCACGACCATTACCAGAAAGTCACAGGTTCGACTCTGCAGAAACAGATAAAAAATATAGCCGTTGGAAAAAGCTGTCAAATGCATTTAATATGGCAAAACTGCTCTATTTGATTTGGGACTATAAATACAAGTCCCTGAGTGGAAGAACAACTTCTATTAAGCTTATATATGTGATAAACAAGTTTCCAACTTCATTTTCCTAGTTATATTATTTATTTGTAAGATTCATTAAAGTGAATATATTAGGAATTTGGGTAGTTGTTCTTCTTCTCTTCTCAATATTTCTTTGGGCAATTAAGTGAGATTAGAAAGAGAAAGGGAATTGTTTATAAGCCTTCATTTCTCATGTTGAGATTAATTATAAAGGTTTTGAGTGTGAGCATTAGAAAACACTTGTATAGGTTTGAGTGTGAGCCTTGAGAAAACACTTGTAAAGATTTAAAATGTGAGCCTATAAAAATAATTTGTAAGGTTTAAGTGTGAGCTTAAATGTTTGGGTTTGATCTTGTACACATAAAAGGATCAGAGTAAAATACTCAAGTATAATTTTGAGAATTAGATGTAGGTAAGGATTGGTCGAACCCCTATAAATCTTTGTGTTTAATTCTCTCTTCCCTTAACACTTTACATTAATTGCTTATTGATTGCTTATTGTTGCTTTGCTCATTCATATATACATAAACATTAGTTGCTGAATTGGTTGGTTTTCTTTGTTTATTTTAATTTGTGATTAGTTTTTAATTTTGTCATACCAACCAATTCGCCCTCCTCTTGATTGTCAAAGGGACTCTCATAGTTAGATTTTAAATGTAATGCATAATTAATCTAAAAATAAATCAAAATTGAATATTAAATAGTCAAAATCAATTCTAAATTAATCAAAACAAAGTTATATTTCAAAATTAGTCATGATTATTCCAAAAAATAAATTGAAACTAAATATTTAATAGTCTAAATTAATAGTTAGTTAATAAAAAATAAAGTCAGATTTTGTATTTAACAATATCTTTGGATATAATATCAGCCAAATTTAGTCAAATGTCGAAGTAGTCGAACTTGTTAAGTTTAGGACATAATTTCTACTAATTTCAACTAACTTTTTACCCTCTTTTACTAATTTTCTGCTGCCTTCGAATTATACACTATGTTAGATTAGTCGAAATAAAGACAAAATAATTTCAAAAATAGTCGAAATTGAAATGAATCGTGGGTGAAAGATCATTTTTTTATTAGAAAATAATATACAATATAGATACACAGATGTCACGACCCAACCTGGGAGCCGCGACGATCCTAGGATACAGGTGTTGCTTAAGCTACCAGTACCACGAAGAATCCAAATAACAATACTATATGGCATGCAATTCATGTAATCAGCTTAAATAGCTTAATAATGCTGCAGAAATTTTGACAGCATCTCCTCAATAATATAGTTATGCCCAGCTATAAAACATATAAATAACACTTCCAATATTCATCAACATCAATACTCAAATCAACGATCCCTCTGGATCTCCAATATCAACTCAATATATACATATATGTATATCAAATCATTTCCATATATAGCATAACATATACATTCATAGTATAATTATTATGTAAGACTATAAAGATGCACACACATACATATATATATACATGCCATTCCTTAATTTATAGTACCATGGAACCTCTATACTGTACAAATATTTACATATACTTTTAGAGCTTGATTATTACATGATAAGGTAGTATAATTCCAAGGCAGGAGTAGAAGATGCCAATGGAATACGTGCCTCACTGCAGACCTGAAAATTATAAACCACTAAAGGGGTGAGTATAAAAATACTCAGTGAATCCAAATGTATAAAAATGCAGTAAATGATCATGAAACCATGGTTGCCAATATATGGCTTGTAGGATCAATATAAGATAACAAGGAAATGATGAAACAAGAATTTATATAAGTATCCATGTAAATATCAATATAAGTTTCCAGTGTACAAGTTAACACACATATGATATAACAAGATTGGGTTATTTTTGTAAATCAGTACACAATCACTATTATAAAGTACACTAGGGAATATAACATCCCTCCCTAGTAGGGGTCCCATAAATACACTGACCACGTAAGGAATATTTTCCTACGACTAGATAATATAACATCCCTCTTTAGCAAGGGTCCATGAACATCAATGTGCACACAGTCGATGGAATTACAAGCTATACCATCGAAATAGCCCTGTTATAATACCATATGGGTGTGTCTCCATATACAGTAAATATAGCATATTTATAACTCATATAGCTGTAGAACAATCATATATACATATTTGAAGAATAATAGAACAAAATTGGAAGATATAAAAAAAAGTCTGGCGGGGTCCAGTTGCGGTGCCGCAACTGGCACTCGTCGTTATGGGTCCGTTTTGGGATTTTTGAGTAGTTTATGGTTAACTATGTTACCAAAGGATTTAGGTGGACCATGAGGTACCGTTTTGAAGCTTATATCAAGACTAGATGATTGGGCCAAGTGGTGGCCCAATTGACTTTCTGGATTTCATTTTATAGACAGACAAACTTTAGGTCATTTTAGGTCGTTTCGGTGGGCTTATTTACGGGCCAATTTGTATTGTATGTACTATAAAATATCAAATACTGTTTTATCAGTACAAATGACTTTTTATATGATATATGATGCAAATCATGCATGATTATACATAAGGACTCACCTCTATCACAATCAGATCACTTATCCCCCAATTCAGTGCTCCCGAGCCCTAGTCAGCCCGCCGTTCAACACTCCGAGTTGGAGTATTTCATGGTTCACCTATTTTTACATATAACACTCCAGTAAGATATAAAAATATCACAAAACATGTTATTCACATAAAAACACATCAAGCATACACTGTATGCACTATAAGCCTCACATTGCACAATTTCCATTATTTTCATTCCTTTATGCTATAAACCCATTCTATCATCATATATAGCATACATTACATATATTCATCACTTATATACAATATTAAATACTCCTATACACTTAATTCCACATTCCATATCAAATATACACTATATTCAAGTTTACCTTCAAAGTACCTATATCAATCATCTTTCACACATCTCAACTTATACATTTCTATCATTTTCAATGCTTAATCATATTCAAACTTTACTTTATTAATCACATTAGCCTAACACCTTAAACTAACAAAGTCAATATTGTCCAACTTGAATAGAATTCATTCCATTCATCCATTTTTCAACACCAATCAAATAACATATATATGCATCAAATATATAACATTTAGGCATTTAAACCTATTAAACATCAAAGCACAACACACCATTCAAGTTTACTATATTCGGCCAAAATGACTTTTCCTCCAAATGAATTTCTTTCCATCATTCAATCATTAATTCATTACAAACATATCAAATACACTTCATTTCATCATTTAAACCTATAAAACATCAAGGTATCAAACTAACCCTAAGCACCTCAAGTTTCGGCCACTTTGTTTCTTTCTCCAAATGAATTTGTTTCAATTATTTAACCATCAATTCATGCTATACAAATCAAATAAACAACATTTGAACAAATTAATTCATCAAAACAACACTTTGATTCAAGGTTCTTCCTATTAGGGTTTCAATCCAACCTTTTGAATTCTAACCATTCAAAACATGTTTTGATCACTAATAAACATCAAAGAATATCTTACAAACATATTTGAATCAAAAGAATTTCAAAATCCTTAACTTACCAAAAGTTATTCAAAATCTTCAAAGGATTAATTTGTCACTTTTTCTAGTTTTTCCTTTGAATCTCTGGTTATATTTGTGTTTAGGATGATGGAATTAACATGTTTCCATTAAAAATTGAAAGAAAACAATTAGAAATGGTGAAGACTAAGATTGGCCGAAATGAAGAATGGTGGAGAGAGAAAGTTGCTGCAATTTTTTGGCTAAGGAAGATGATGAACAATGAAGGGGTGGGAAAAAAATCAAGCTTAAATATCAAAGGCATAATCCTATACTTTGAGTTTATGATAGAATGGTGAAACCTAGCTATCTAACCATCCATTTCTTCATCTTTTCATCCAATGGTTAGATTTAGATGAGCCTAAAATGTTACCATAAGCTTGCATACACTATATAACTCCATATTGCAAAGGAAAAGACCAAATTGCCCTTAGTTCAAATGAAGCACCTCAATCGAGCAGCTTGCCGAGAATTATTTTCAACCGGGTTTAATTCTCCAACAATTATTCAAATAAACTTAATAATATCATTTTTCATGTCCTTAAATTCTTTTCTACCTTCAAATATAGTGTTAATTCCATAAAAATTCGAAAGGGTGTGAAATGACCATTTTGCCCCCAATTCACCAAAAACTCAAAATTACTCAATTTTATCCTAACAGCCTTTAAACCACTTCTATGCATAAAATCACTTCATATAACATGCATATCTATCAATTTCATGCATAAATATATAGCATTCATAAGTTCAAATGAAAGAAAAAAATTTCTTCCTAAGTTCCCCTTTTAAGATTCAGGTTAGGTTTAGGCTAAGGTGTTACACTTTTCAAGCATCATGTATATTACTTCAACATTCTGACATGTGGTTGTTTCAATATATTTCGTGTTACATATTATTTGTGGTTGTTGGATGATAGTGGGATGACACATGATCACTTAAGATACGATTATGATTATGATATAATGAGTATGATTTGATGAGCTATGACCGGTGTATGACAGCTTGAGGGCTTGCTCATCTTTTGGCGTTACTGCCAGTCGGGTCGGCGCTGCCTGGTTTAGTCCAAAGACAGCTAGGTCTCTATGTTTGGATATAAGAGACAGTAATTGGAATCAAAGAGTCAGGGATAGGGGATCGACTCCCCACATTGAGGTTTAGCGTAGTTCTTGTGTACTAATTCTCATCCTTTTTTATTATGTGATTATTTATTTGTTTGTTTGACATGCTTTATAAGCATTCTTCATAGTAGAATCATTATGCTACACCAAATTATATATGGATCAGTATCACCCACGGCGTCGAGACGTGTGCCCTTGTCTTCTATTACTTAGCAGAGTAAATATATATATATATATATTTTTAATTTAGTTAGGTATTATTTTCACATTTCTTGTAATTATATTATAGTTTTGCATGATTGTTTCCTGTTGAATTCATCATCTCTAGTTTATTCCTTGAAAGTTTGAGTTGTTTGATTAATGTTTTGTTAAGTAGAAACCTGAAATGATAATGATAATGTTTTGATGGATAAGGTAGCTCTGATGACCAGTGATAGGATTTATGTTCAGATTCTGCTTAACAGAAGGGTTATAGCCATGGTTTATAATAATTACAACTGTCATGTTACAATGTTATCATTTAGTGAGGTGGAAGGCTGACTATGGGTTCTATAAGATTTTTGCTTTCCTGTTCCCTAGTGTCGGTCACGTACCCTCGGGTTCATGGTATGACAATCAAAATCTGACTCCACATCCCTCACAAAATCTTATCTACTATCACAATTCTACCACTGCAGAGAAGCATACTCGAATCTCATCGAGCCTTAGACCTCATAACCCTTCTTACACAATATGCATTAATGAATTGTCTTATTGTCATATGATAAGTCTTCTGTCCAACATCCCACTTATCATTTAGTAACTCATAAAATTTGGGATATTCTAAAGAATACTTTATAGCAGAGTATATAGATCTTTCTTTCTTCAAACCTCTTAGCCATATGATCTTTTGATACACCTCATATATACGTTTCATATATAACAACAAAACATTCATATCATAAAATGGTCTTTTGGATGCATTTTAATTTGCCTTAACTCATCCTTTAAGACCTTAATTATAGCCTTAAGTTTTGTTTTATGCATAGTTAAATGAGCCACTATGAGAGTCCTAATATGTATTGTAATTTTTTTGTAACCTATTGTGAGGCCTCATCCAAGCACCTCATTCGGTCTACTAGAGGAATTAGAATGCTCATCGAGACTAGGTCTCATGGTTCTGGAGTGAATACCCACCCCGTTATCATGTTTTGAAAATGATTTTAATTTTTGGGACTTTATAGGGAGTCAACACCTTAATTTATTTTTGTTGAAAAAATATAAGGTAAAAACCTAATTTTGACTCCAATTTATAATCCAATGAAAAGAACATTAGACTTTCGAACCAGATTTATGGATTCGAGGATTAGATTTTTGGTTGTAAATAATGATGATTTGCCTTTCAATTTAATCATGACTTGAAAATATTATTTTCATGAATGACATTTATCGAATGCAAAATAGTATATAAAACAATTAAATCACTCATCCAAAGTAATAAAATAAAGCAATAATTTATATCAAAATAGGGGATACTAACTATAGCCCTTATGGATTCTAAGTATATCACACATTCCCCAAAATAAAGTAAAAGAAAGGAGAAAATATTTTTTAGGTTGTTAGATTTGATGCTAAACCAACATGCCTATATATCCCTTTGAATGAGAATCAAAATATGTATAGTTTGCCCTTTTTGCTTTGGGTTTTGGTTTGGAAAAGATTTTTAGACTTTCGGCATATTTCAGGATGAAGTATGGAGGAATGAGCAATTTCAGATGTTATAAATAATATGGATTTGGATTGAGAGATTTATACCTTTAGTAGAAAGGGTTGGCGACATCATCCCTTAAGGGTGGCGACATCTGGTGGTGGAGAGTTTTTTGGGGCATTTCTGCATCTTTCGAGGTTTACAGCGGCCCCATTTGGTTTGATGTGAGTTCAACTAGGTCCTGGGAGTGCTTCGAAGGTTCAAGAAAGCCTAGTTGCTCCATAAATGGTTTGATACTTGCTTTAAATCCTGCAAAAGTCTAGTTATATGCAATAAGGTACAAAATAACCTATTCACAGATGCTCCTCATCATGAAAGTAATCATGATGATAGTAAACATGCAGGCTATCTAGTCTGAGCAGGTAGTGGATCTTAAAGCTGACACAGTGCTAAGCTAAACACACATAATGGAAATTGACTAATATAAGCACACAAAATGAATATTGAAGGATGATGCTGGTGCTAAGCTAAACACACAAGATGAATGTTGAAAGATGATGCTAGTGCTAAGGTAAATATAGAGGATGAATGCTGAAGATGATGCAAGTGCTAAGCCAAGCACACAGGGTGAATGCTGAAAATGATGTTGATGCTAAGGTAAGCACGTAGGGTGAATGCTAAAAATGATGTTGGTGCTACGATAAGCACAAAGGGTGGATGCTGAAAATGATACTAATGCTAAGGTAAACACATGGGGTAGATGTTGAAAATGATGCTAATATTAAGACAAGCACACATGGTGGATTCTGAAAATTATATTGGTGCCAAGGTAACCACATATGGTTGTGAACACATGATTTGGCACCTCCAAGATAGAGATAGACTTATGTTGGATCGAATGGGACCCTCTGTGCACCCAAAGAATGAACAGACGGACAAAAATTAAAGATTGAAAAATTGCCACAGGCCAACTAGGCGGCGACACCAGCCCTAAAGGGTGGAATTGCCCTTTAGAACAGATGGAATCGCCTTAGGCTCTGGGTGGCTCCACCAGTAGGCCACTCTGCTGCCGCCACCAGCCCTAGGTAGTTCTACCTAGGCCAAAGGGCAGATCTGCCCTCTAGCTTCAGGGGCACAGCCAGATTTAGACTATAAATGACCGTTTTTCCCTCCTGGCATCTATAAATAGTTCCCTACCCCTCATTTGCACACAAACCTAGCTTTTTGAGTTGAGTTTTCCTCAAACTGGCTATCTCTTCTCTCTTTTTGAAGTCCCAAATGGTTTTGCCTTCTTGAAGTTCAAAATTGGCCTCTCAAGTTTTCATGAGATGTTGAGAGGTTTGAAGATCTACATTTAGAGAATATAATCCTTAAGATTAATTTAGCAAGAAGGCAAAAGAAAAAGAGCAACCGACTCAATCCGATTCAACCAATCCAAAAATGGAACTCCGGTTCGACAAGGCACTTTGACTGCTTCCAATCTAAAAATCTTCAAGGAAGGTATAATCTGACTAACTCCAATCCAACCAAACTGAAAAACCTTTCATAAGAGGGGCAAACTACGTCGGATTTTGATTATCATTCGATGGGATACATAGGCATACTCCAAAAATGGAGCAACAAATTCAAAAAACCAAAATATCCAATCTCACCGACACCCAAAACCCAAATATATTTCCTCAAATTTTTCCCACTTTGTGTATGCTTAAGCTTACTAGTCTGCTTGCTTTCGCATCATCACCACCACCACTTCCTACCATGTTCTTGCTTTTGCTTACCTCTTCCTTCCTCTTGCTCTCTCATCCTTGCTGCCAACCTTTCTCTACCACCTAATACCTCCCTCCTCACTCCCTCTAGCTGATCAGGTGGATTTGTGATTGACCTAGAACCCATAAATACTAGAGTCAATACCACTAATCAGATTGGTGTATAGAGACTCGTGTGGTTAACTTAAAATCCATAAGGGATAGAGTTAACACCTCGACTTTAAATTAAAATGTAGAACTAATTTACATTTATATGTTGCTTTTAATTAATGATTTATTTACTACTTTAGCATTTTGTTCATGAAATCATAATTTTAAGGCAAAATCAATTTTATGCCAAGTTAAAATTTCTTCAATCAAAAACCTAGTTCCCGAACTCATATACGTTCGAAGGTCTAGTGATTTTATCCATTGTACAAAACTAAATTGGAGTCATTTTTGAGTTTTTCCTGATAAAAATAAAATTAAGGTGGTGATTCCCCAAAACTCATTTTCAAAACAAGATTGAACTCAAAAACAGAATTCGAAACAAAAATGAAACAATTTTCAATAGAATTGCTAAACAGAACTTCAAGCCAGCTAGGTATTTCGGTGATGTGAGATCGAAACATGAAGAAAAGAGTGCGACGCTTAGGCGAGGCCTCACAGCTGGCGACTCCATTATGGACTTGTCATTTTTCCAAATGAAAAAGAAGACTACCAATTGATTTTTGAAAATATTTTTCAAAAGAAATTCAAAGCTTGGCTTTTTAATTGAAATCAACTTTGCATTGCATCATGCATCACTACATGTATTCTTGATCCACTACCAATTATGATTTTCAATTTGGAAAAAAATAGCATTGAACTACAACCTTCCTGAGGTATGTTGGGAGATAGCAAAAGGATCCAAACTCGCATTGAATCCCTAATCTTGTTAGGGAGGTATGCAATACCATTTGACTCACGTAAGTGGTTAGGTATATTGCTGTTTCGCGAGACCCTGATTAAGCCTAGGCCTTCATGCAATTGACCATAAAACTTGACTCTTTTTTAGGGCCCATGTACCATAATAATCAAATATTATGCTCATGAAATCAACTTTCTTATGCATGCATGATCATCATGCAAACATTTGTCAAAGCACAAACCATGTTCCCTCAGACCTGTGAAACAAAAACCAAAAGTCAAGAGTTAGACCCTAAGCAGTCACCAACCAAGGAAAATAGTGAAACAAATCTACTTACCCCCAAACAATATAATCCTGATCTGTATCATGTATGAGTGCAACATATCCACTTATCCCTAAACAATATAAATTTGACTTGTACCTTGTATCTATGAAACAGTTCCACTTACCCTAAACAATACAAATCCGACCTGTACCCTGTACCAGTGAAATATATCCACTTACCCTAAACAGTACAAACCTGACTTGTACCCTGTACCAGTGAAACAGATTCACTTACCTCAAACAACATAAATCAGACTTGTGAGCTAAAGTCAGTCCAAATCAGACCTGTGACCCGAAATCTAAACACTTACCATGATTCACCTATGACTAAATAATGAAGCCGACCCACTATCCCATTTACCTAAACAGTGAAACTATTCCATTAAACACTTACCATGCTTCACCCATGTCCTAAACAGTGAAATCGACCCACTGTCCCTTTTACCTAAAAAGTGAAATCGACCCACTATCCCATTTACCTAACAGTGAGGCCGATCCACTGGCCCATTTTTCTAAATAGTGAAACCGACCTACTGTCCTAGTTACCTGAACAGTGAAAGCAACCCACTGTCCTGTTTCCCTAAATAGTGAAACCAATCCACTAAACACCTTCCTCACCTATTGTCCTGTCTACCTGAAAATCCTTACCTAAATAGTAAAACTGACCCACTGTCCTACCACTAAAATGACTTAGCCAACCTATCAAAATCCAAATAATGAACCTAACTTACTAAATAAAAGTCACGCTGAATCTCTGCCCAAATTGACCCATGGATTCGACCCACTAAAATTATGAATCCTAACCACTGACTTAAAAGAATCCTGTTTCTCGAAAGTCATTCATAAAAGAACCACACTTACCCTTAATAGAACCAACTTGTGACTGTGCATAGCAAATCTGCACCTCTTTCTACTAATAACCTAACAAGCTGATCCTTTTCCCTTTCTTGTCATGCAAGGTACCGATGGTCGAAGAGATCGACCCTGAAATCATGAACACCCTGCTCACAACCTTGCTTAAAAGACAAGAAGACACCTTTCATGCTGCCTTTAATGCCCAACAGAACATGTTTGTGGAAACTCTAAGCAAATAGTGCCAATCCATCATCTAGGAAGTAAAAAGGATGTTGGAACAGAACCCTGGAACTCCTACACCTCTTCAAAATACCAACCCATCTGCCTCAGTCCCTCTTATTATGAATATGACTAATAATAGGAGAGCCCCTGATAATGCCCTAGCCCACTATGTTGCTCACACCACACTGGCCTCCTCTCTAAATCTTTTTTAAGGCGGAGACGAGCTTGTTATAACTAAGGCACAAAAGTTGATGGAGAAATTTGAGGCCATGGAGAGAACCCTTAAGAATCTAAAGAGACATGACGATTTGATGGCACTACTTGACTCAAGACCCACCTAAAGATGTATGTGGGAGCAACCTGGGACGATATCTGTAATGCCTTTGTCATTACCATTATAACATAGATGTAGATATTACTCGATGAGACCTTGAGACTACCAAACAACAATCTAGGGAATCTTTCTCTACCTTCTTAACCAGGTGGAGATTTAAGGCTGCTTAAATGGTAAATCTACCCACTGTATAAGAACAAATAGACATTATTGTCCAGAACCTCATGTCGATTTACCAAACTCACCTCTAAACATAATACCTTCCTAACTTTAAAGCCCTTGTTACTATAACATCCAAGATTGAGGACTTGATCCAAAGTGGGCAGATCAAGGATGAATCCTCCACTTCTAGCTCTCGATATCGATGAAATCCCAACTACACTTCCCACCATACTACAAACAACTCCATTAATCAGAAAAGTGGAGAGACAACTAACATCTTTACGCATCAACCCATGAGACTTGAGAGACGATCCTTCACAGTCTTGGGTCTTCCTCTCACTATTGTTTACAAGAAAGCCTTAGAGGCTAAACTGATCAAGCCTTTGGAGCCCATATCACCACCAAATCTTATGCCAAAAAGCTGGGATATGAATGAATGCTATGAGTTTCACCAATCAAAGGGGGTATAGGACTAGTGATTGTAAAAATCTTATGCACAAAATCTAAGACCTCGTGGATAATGGAGACATTTTCCCCTGAAGAGGCTACCAAATATAAACACTAAGTCTCTCCCAAACCATCAAACAAACATCCACTTCATCCACTCCTCTAACTTCGAGTTTGATCCAGTCATCTTGATTAGGTCAAACTCTAACTATTGTTGTATCCTTGACCTAAATGACTTTATGGAAGAGATTAACACTATAACCAGAAGTGGAAAATTTACTAAACCATTGGCACAACCTATACAACCATTATCAACTATACAATCCATTCTGCCACTAGAAAAAAAAAAAAAAAAGATCAAAGCCTCTAGTGAGCCTGATGAGGATGTTGTCCTTAAGCAACTAAAAAAGTCCTAGGTTAACATCTCGATATGGTGCCTCATTCAATCCTCCTACCCTCATCACTAAGCTCTTTGCAAGGCCTTGAACCAGTTCCTAGCTCCTATAAACATCTCCCCAGAAACTCTGGTTGCCTTTCTCACCAATTCTATAAAAAGCTACAACCATCTCCTTTACTGACCATGACTTGCCAATAGGGGAAACAAAGCCACAACATTGCTCTCCACATAATGGTCATAACACGGGGCAAGACAGTACCCAAGGTTTTGGTTAATAATGGGTTTTCCCTAAATGTGTCCTATGAAAGTAACAAGTTGCTTGGGCTTGGAAGCTTTATATTTCACGGGGGGGGGGGGGGGGGGGGGGGGGGGGGGGGGGGGGGGGGGGGGGGGGGGGGGGGGGGGGGGGGGGGGGGGGGGGGGGGGGGGGGGGGGGGGG
>CANXYC010031726.1:0-15524 GCA_948193065.1 Aleurites moluccanus
TCTGGAACCTTTAAAGGATCCGAAATTAATTATCCAATCCATGAAAAAGAAGTCTTAACAGTTAAAAATTGTATAAAAGCCTTTTACATCTTCCTGCCTCCTAAGAGGTTCGTAATTAGAACATATTCAACCTATATAAAAGGATTCATGAATCTGAATCTTAAAGAGACTAGGCAAACTAGACTTTTAAGATTGCAAGAATGATTTAGCTATTACAGGTTTGATATTGAATATATTCCTTCTGAGAAAAATATAATAGCTGATTCTCTTTCTCGTGAATTGTCTAATTTTACAAATGGACCCTGCTGCCAAAAATAAGCTATGTTGGATATGTAAAAGGGAGGGTCACACTCAAAAACAATGCACCAAGAAAGTTGAAAAAGGGAAAAAAGATCCCAAGAGTGATAGCTCTGGTTCTTCAAGAACGAAAAGAAAAACTGTAGCATCAAAAGATATTATGTGCTGGATATGTAAATCTGAAGGACATATCTCTACAAAGTGTTTTAAAAAAAAGCCAGCGAGTTCAAAGAAACTGGTTAGCCCAAAAAGGGTTAACGAAAAGCCCAAGGAGAAATCCTTGATTCAGAAGAACAAAGAGAAAAATTCTCTAGCTCCAAAAGCGCGAGTCCCTGAAGATTTTTAAGAAAAAACAGCTAAAAAACTAGGCCTTACTCCTGAACAAGTAAAAAGATTTGGAGAAGAACTTCATCAAAAGGATGAAGGTGAAATGGCCATTATGGGAAGGTCGTAATGCCCAACTCCTTCATAGGAGGGTAGCCATGATAGCTCAAAGAATGCTAGTGGAAGTGCCGGTGAACCTTTAGTGGTTCCAAATCAAAAGGTCAGTGGAAGTGCCAAGGAATCTAGAGTTCTAAACCAAAAGGCTTCTGAAAGTGCCAGCGAACATTTAAAAGTTCCAAATCAAACTCCTTTACAGGAAGATAGTTGTAAAAACTCTGGTGATTTGTTAGATCACAAACACAAGGCTAGTGGAAATGCCAATGAATCTTCACAGATTCCAAACCAAACTCGTAAAGAGGATAAAGCTGAAAAAAGCTTTGAGGATGAGAATCCTGATTGTGATGACTTAAATTGGGATATTTTTTTTTTTGGAACAACTGAATTCAAAAAACAGGAAATCCAACAATCTCCTAAGGAAGTCACAATGAAAGAATCTGAAAATGAATCTGATGACATTCATGAAGATCATGAGGGTAGATAACCCTAAGGTTTCTAACATCTGCAATGATGAAAATGCCTGGTACTTCATTAAGTACGATTATGGTCTTTCAAAAGATGGATCTATATTCTGTTCTGGATTACATAGAGGATTAGCCAAAAGAAACTTCAATCAACTACAACACTTTACATATGAAGTTTCCTATATTTCTTATTTAGAAAAATAACTTGAAATCCGCAAAAATGATAAAGAAGATTTCCTTCAGCTAGTAATGGAAAGGAATAGACTTATTAATGAAATGAGTTCATACATTCTGCCAGAAATGGCCTATACCAGAAAAATTAAGAAAGTGGACTCGATAGATCATTCTCTCAAAGAATGCTCTATGTTACACCCATACATCCATTGGCAAGTATATGGAGGCCTAAATCTGAGAATTCCCTTAGAAATGGCAAAAGATAGTCTCCGCTACACAGATGCAGGACTGACAGAAATTATCGAGATCAATAGAAACGATAAAGATCTGTGTAAATCACTTCCAAATATTATGCAGGAATCTTTAGAGTTCTTGAGTTCAGATTCAAGAATAATTATCAGTTATATTATTAGCACAATTATGGATTGTGGTGAGGACGGAACTGTTCGTTATCCTTATCAAATTTGGGATCTTCGTCCTGTTATGGCTAAAGAATTTGTTGAGCCACAGAAGGTTAATAGTCAGAACTTAAATTTTTGTTTTATCATGGATAAAGAAAACAAGATTATTACCCATGTTGTGAGAATTTAAATTTTCAAAGCTAGCCTGGAGAAGGCAATCTATGTAAGTAATTATGTCATTCTCGGAGATGGTAAAATATTTGTTACAATCTGGTCCCAATATACTCCCATTACAAAAGTATTGTCCATGATCAAGGGACGAGAAGAAGCACAAAAATTATTTTTGAGACTAGTAGATTTAGATTCAATTCTGGATTTCCAACCTAAAACCATGAAGGTCTGGAAGAAGGTTGCTCAGTTCAGAGAGCAACGTGTTGCAGAAGAAATGGCTATGGGTTATGCAGAACTAAAAGAAAGCATGGATACCCCAGTCAGCAACTCATAAATGGAACATCATCCATGACATCAGCCTCAGTGTGATAATTGAGGAATTGCTTTCAAAAGTAGCTACAAATATTAAAGCACTACAGACCAAAGTAGCTTTAAAATTTGTGGTCACAATGAAAAGAATGTATCTCAGATAAAGACTGACTTCTTAGCTATGTAATTAAAATAGTATTTGTCTTTATTTAATTATTGTAACGAATACAGCTGGAAAACAGTACTAGAGGCACCGGCTGTCCATTTAGTGTTGTAAAGCTGGCATACTATTCTAGCTATCCATCTTAATTATTGTACTATTTTTTTTTTAGCTGTTAAACAGTAATACAAACACTAGTTTAGTTTATAAAAAGTCTATATATACCTCTTCAGCTTATTAAAGAAGGGGAGTAAAATAAAATATAAAGTTTCTTTGAGAACAATCTTTGTCAAGTCTTTATCTGTATGATTATTTTGCTTCTATGTACCTTTCATCCTTCAAAACGGTTTGATATCCAGGAGTGTTGCAGTAAAACCTAACCAAAAAAGAGCAGTAAGTCATATCCTCCATATTTCTCTGAAAATATTGCTAGTGACGAGCTTGGAAGGAAGGCTAAAGCTATTGCAGAAGCTTAGTGGACCCGGTCTACAAAGGTATATATTATAAATGTTTTAATTGTATAGTTAAACGTTTATGTCTTCCAACCGATCTGCTAATAATAATTGGCTTAGAGGTCTAGCTTTAACTCAGGCTATGAGGGAAGAGTTGAGTGTCAGTCTAAGACTGCAAAATCCTTTCTTTCCTGTTTATGAACAAAGAATAAGAAAATTACCTGTTGCTATAGAAAGGATTGAAAAACTTGAAAAACCTAATAAAAGATATTTTGAACTTAAAAATTTTCTAGGCCAAGAACTTGAGTTTAATAAGTTCCATTATTTAGAAAGGCTTGGTGCTTTTGCACGTTTATTGGATGACCAATAATTCTTCGGGTTGCTCCTATCCTGATTGTCATCACCTAGATCATGGTGTAGGCAAGGATCCAGTAATAGGGTTATTAAATTCTATTATAGATCATTTAGACTCTCTAAATAATTCTATAGATAAATTGTTCAAAAATTTAGAAGAGTTGACTCTTAGACAGAGTGAATTTGAGGAATTTTTCCTTAAAAACAAAGGCCCTTTAGGACTTGTTGCTAGCTCTCATTATCACAACGAGTATAAAAAGCTGAAAGAAATCAGAAATAAAAGAAAAACCTTTTAAAGATCTCTAAGAGTAGCTCTCTGTATTTTTGCCTCTTAACAGAGTGATTAGAGGGAGGGCAAACTCACTTAAATGGTAACAGAGCCAAAAAGAGGGGGGTTTTGGATTTCTTTGAAAGAAAAATAGGACTTTGGGGGTTAAAATAGAAATAACATTAGTTTTAGGCGGATAAGGATTGTCAGTGAAACTAAGTTAAAAGTTGAAGGATTTTTGTGTTACGTTTTAAAGTTTAAGGACGACAATGTGTATTAGTCAATACTTCAGGGACGACAATGTGTATTAGTCAATACTTCAGGGATGACAATGTGCATTAGTCAATACTACCAGTGAAATGATCCCAAAAAATGAAAGTAAAGGAACTTTTTTTATTTTTTTTGTTAACTAGCTATCATTGAAACATTAATTCAACCTTTCCTCTTTGTTAATTCATTTATAACCAATATAAAAAGGTAATGACTCACTGCATAGTCTTAATGCAACTCAACTGAAATAGAAAAGTCTATTGAATCTCCTCCAACTATTTACATATTAATAATTTTTCCTTTACACATGTTCTTTAATATACTTGGCTTCTATTTTGCCCACTTTTAAAAGTCACCATATGAGATATTTGCTAAGATTAGATTATAAGTCATAGAAAATTTAAGGATGCTTGTCCCCTTCTCATACCCTAGCCAAAACCTTCATGTACCTTCTCATAATAATGTCAATCACTTCCTACATGTTCATTTAGGGTAAGTCATCCACCTTTCTTTAATGTCCTCATCTTTTACTAAAATATTTCCTTCTTTATCCTTGATACTCCTTACTTGATTGAGATCTTGACACTTACTTTCTCTCATCCTTACTAACTTGTAGATATCCTTTTCACCTTTTTTCATTTTAAGTTTTTCATACATCTTTTAAAAGGTCCATGCTCTTGCTTGGCTCACGACCTTTTTTCCTATTTTTTCGCTTTCTCATATTGCTCATAGGCCTCCTCATTATCACATTTAGGTAGTTTCTTGTACCATTCTCTTTTACTTTTTAATGCCTTTTGTACTTCATCATTCCACCACCACCTCTCCTTTAAGGGTAGGTTATGTCTTTTAGACTCTCTCAAAACTTTTTTAGCTATTTTCCTAATCCTTGAAATTATACATATCCACATAACATTGGCCTTCATGTCTAACTTTCATACTTCTGACTTGAGAAGTTCATTCTTAAACATTACTTATTTTTCTGCTTTTAATGTCTACTACTTTATTCTAGATGCCATACTTATTTTATACTTTTTTGTTTTTATCTTGATTTTGACATATAGAACTACTAACCTATATTGACTTATTAAAGTATCTTTTGGGATCACTTTGCAGTCGTTGCATAAGGCTTAATTTGTCTTTCTTGTGAGAAGAAAGTCAATTTAGCTTATATTTTACCCACTTTTAAAAGTCATTAGATGAGATATTTGCTAATATTAGATCATAAGTCATAGAAATTTTAAAGATGCTTGTCCCCTTCTCACACCCTAGCCAAAACCTTCATGCACTTTCTCATTACAATGTCATCACTTCCCAAATGTCCATTTAGGACTTGACCGATGAAAATATTCTCTTCATTTGGTACGTGCATAAGGTCATCCATATCCTCCTAAAACTTTTCACTTGGTCACGCTATCTAATCCAATTTATGGAGTATAAGCATTAACTATATATTTTTATCATTTCTCCTTCAACAACTAGCTTACTAAGGATAATCCTATCACCATACTCTTCTTACTGATACTATTGCATCTTTTAGTGATTTATTTAGAATGATACCAACTCTATTCTTATTCGTCTAATTCTCTGTATAATACAATTTGTAGTTTGTATTACCTATTTTATTAATTTTTTCTTCGACCCATTTAGTCTATTGGACATAAGTCACATTAATTTTTATCATTTCTATAGTGTCAACAATTTCTATCAAATTATCTGTAAAAGACCTAATATCCAAAGTCCTAATTCTAATTTTCTTCTCAATCTGATTCTTTTTTATCTTGTTTCCTATAAAAATATATATAAACTGATCTCTAAACTAACTTATTTATCCATATTTGTCTTTTTATGTTATTTCCTATAAAAATATGTATAAATTGATCTCTAAACTAACTTATTTATCCATATTTGTCCTTGAATAAATCTGCCATTTTTTGTCCTCTTTAGTTCCTAGAAAATTATAAAAAAAAAAAAAAAAAAAGAGAGAGAAGGGCTTAATCCTGGATTAATGACATCAAGAAGTCCAAAATTTTAAACCAAGCTTATCTTCACTAGAAAACTATACTAACAACTCTATTTATACCTAAAATAAAAATTCTAAAGATAAAGAAAATAAAACTACAACAAATTAATAAGAAGTTAATTTATATCAATCAAATTATAACTACAATGAAAATAATTAGAAAAATTTTGTTGACACCATTATTAAAAGGGTTTATGTCCAAGTTGTTAGAAATTAAGTGGTTATTGCCCATATTTGCATAAAATTAATAGGAGACGCTGACTTTAGGAAGGGATAGAAACACTATTACGCAAAAGATGATATTTATGTCTAAAGTTGAAATAGTGCTTACTTATCAACTAAAAAGACTTGAAAGTCATGCGCTTTGTGTAAAGCACTAGATAGTGGTTTGCAAGTTGTTTATTGAGTGAAAGGTAAGACAAATACAAACTTGAAACCTGTACAGTTGATTAAGAAGAGATTATCATATTCAAATGCAATGGGGTTTTGGAATTGATTGAAATTGAAAAGTTCCCGTATTTGATCAATAATGGCGATAGCCTTGTTGTTATTATTATTCTTTTCTATACAATTTTTTTTATTAATTTTAATTTATTATCTATGCAATGCATATATATATATAGTTTAATTATGTTCATATCGATGAACTAAATTAAGATCCTCCAACAGTATCATTATTATATCAATAAAAGTGGCATTATCCACTGTTAGATTATCTATTTTCAATTCTAACCATTGAAAATAATGAAAGATTACCTATTATTCAAGTAACTCAAAGTTACCCTTCTAATTTGTTACTCGTATTGGTATTTATTGTAAATAATTAATATTTTATGTCATATTTAATATTGTGAATCTTTTTAGCTTTTGTTAAACAATTAATTTCTAAATTTTTGACATATAGTAATGAATAGATGTGAGAGAACATGTCATGTGATAGGTCATTATCAATATAATTGATATAAAATATTAAGAATAATAAACACAAAATATAATAAAAACGCACTATAAAAATAATAAGTAAATTAGTATATGTATATCAATATATATATAATTTGAAGTTTCATAAATAAATAAATTAATTCACTAATTTCTTTCCAATTAAATATATTGATTAAGAAATTTATATCAAAATTACTTAATTGGTTAATTTTTATTCAATTAATAACATATTGATCACCTAAATTTAATATTTCATGTACATATTAACTAATTCACTAATTTTTATGTAATTAATAACATATTAATTAATTAATTTATATTTAAATCACTTAAATTTGATTTTTTATGTATGAATTTAATTAATTGATTAATTTATGTCCAACTAATAACATATTGATTAATTAATTTATATCAAAATCACTTAAATTTATAATTTCATGTATAAATTTAACTAATTGACTAATTTTTATTCAATTAATAATATATTAATCAATTAATTTATATTAAATTTATTTAAATTTAAAGTTTCATTGACAAATTTAACTAATTGACTAATTTCTATCCAATTAATAACATATTGATGAATTAATTTATATTTAAATCACTTAAATTTAATTTTTTCATAAATAAATTTAATTAATTGATTAATTTTTATCTAACTAATGATATATTGATCAATTGATTTATATTTGAATCACTTAAATTTAATGTTCCATATATAAAATTAACTAATTAACTAATTTATATCTTATTAATAATATATTGATGAATTGATTTATATTCAAATCACTTAAATTTGATATTTCATGTACAAGTTTAAATAATTAACAAATTTGTATCTAATTAATAATATATTGATCAATTAATTTATACTCAAATCATTTAAATTTAATGTTTCATAGATAAATTTAATTAATTTGATATTTTATAAATAAATTTAATATAAAAATAAATATATGATGAGAGAAATTAATTATGTAAATTATGAAATTAAATTATATATATATATATATATATATATATATATATATATATATATATATATATATATATAATTTGTAAGCTAACTTACGTTCTCTTTACTATTTTATAAAAAACGCATGTTAGGTACGCCTTACTGTAAGATATCTCATCCATAGTGGCAATCCTTGCCTTATCTTCTCGCTTCTCTGTGTCAATTTCAATGGCAGTGGAATGCTTTGTTTCGATTTTAGCTCAGCCTTATTTTGACTTATTTCGACTTTATTTTAATTTATTTAAAAAAATTAAAATAAAATTAAAATTAGTCAGTTAATTAAATTTATATATAAAATATTAAATTTAAATCATTTTAATAAAAATTTATTTATTAATATATTATTAATTAGATAAAAATTAATAAATTAATTAAATTTATATATAAAACATCAAATTTTAATCATTTTAATATAAATTTATTAATTAAATATAATTAATCAATTAATTAAATACTTATATAATTCATTAATTAAGCTATTTAAATACAAAGAGAAACGCACATAACTTTTTAAGCTTATGTGCATTCCTCTATGTATATATTAAAGTAATAGGAATAAGGCTAAGAAAAGTTTTTTCAGTTATGACATAAAGACCATTAAGTTGCTCCTTTATCGCTGAGCCCCTCCATACACTACCTTAGCCTACTAGTAAAGCCAATGGCTAAGCAAGGTGATCTTATTATACATTGTTTTTTAAATCAGACCGATTAAAAATTGATGAAGATAAAAAATTAGAATGTCATAAATTTAATCAAAATCGAGCTAGAAAAATCAATATACATATATATGTATATATAATTTAATATTTATTATATATATGATAAAAATAAATATAATTTGATATTTATTATTTTTTATTAAAAATTAAAAAAATTTAAAAATTTAAAAAATTTAAAAAATAAATATAAAAAAATTAAAAAAAATTTGACCCGCTCGAACAAAAAAAATCAATCTGATTCGACCGATTTACTGATTAATCAGCCGATTCATTGATTTTTTAATTAGTTTTTGGAGATGATTTTTTAAAATTAATCGGACCGATCCTTCATTCAGTTCTTATTTTTTCAATTCAATCGGCTAGTCCAATCCGATTTTAACAACAATATTCTTATGTCAGTTAACAAAGTAAGGGAGGGATTAGATCACATGTATATGAATCATTGTGATTATTTTGCGATTAATTTTGATATGTTATGACTAATTTCTATTTTATTTAGATTTTTATTCACTTTGATTTTGATTAATTTCGACTTATTTATGAAAAGTCAAAATTAATTAAAATATTAATTAATTAGTTAAATTTGTACATAAAACATTAAATTTAAGTGGTTTGTATATAAATTAATTGATTATTATGTTATTAATTGAATAAAAATTAATTAATTAAATTTGTGCATGAAATATCAAAATTAATTGATTCGAATATAAATTAATTTATCAATACGTTATTAATTGGGTATAAATTAGTTAATTAATTAAAATTATACATGAAATATCAAATTTAAATTATTTGAATATAAATTAATCGATTAATAAGTTATTAATTTGATATAAAACAATCAATTAGTTAGATTTGTATATGAAACATCAAATTTAAATGATTTGAATATAAATCAATTTATCAATATATTATTAATTGTATATAAATTAGTGAATTAGTTAAATTTATTAATCAACATCAAATTTAAGTGATTTGAATATAAATTAATTAATTAATATATTATTAATTGGATATAAATTAGTAAATTAGTTAAATTTGTCTACAGAACATCAAATTTAAGTGACTTGTGTATAAATTAATTAATCAATTTATTATTAATTGAATAGAAATTAGTGAATTAATTAAATTTTATATATGGAATATCAAATTTAAATAATTTGAATATAAATTAATTGATCAATATGTTATTAATATAATACAAATTAGTTAATTAGTTAAATTTTTATATGAATATCAAATTTAAGTCATTTTGATATAAATTAATTAATCAATATATTATTAATAAGATAAAAATTAGTTAATTAGTTAAAATTGTATATGAAACATCAAATTTTTTAATATAAATTAATCGATGAAATATGTTATTAATTATATATAAAATAATTAATTAAATTAAATTAAATTTTACTTAAATATGTATTAAAATAACAAGTTCATTAAATTAAATCAATTTTTTATATTAACAACTCATTACTTTAGTCTATTATCATTAATTTAAAATATGAATATTATAATTATATTTATAACTTATTTACTGGATACAAAGTTATCAGCTAGTGACCTACAAAAAATAAGTCATTTTGAATTGTCTTAATACAACAATTACAACTATAGACATAACCACTAGGTTATTATTATTTTAGACTTAATTGAAATTCAAAATTATAGTTTAATTATTTTTTTTAAAACAACTTTAATAACTATGCACAAATTTAAAGTAATATTTTAATTATTTTTTACAAATTAATTAGTAAAAAAATAGATATTAAGAAAATTTTATTCATTTATATTTTATTTCGTTCATATTTGATATCCGATAATTTCATTAAATTTTAAATTATTAAATATTATATTTTTAAACAGTTTTTCACTTTATCCTTAAAAGTTGAATTTCAATTACTAGTTAAAAATTATATAAATGTACTTACACTAATTATATTGTCTGTTTCTAATTTATGCCCTTCTGCAATTATAATTAAGAAATTTGAATACAAGGTGAATAAGTTAATGGTAGGACTAGGATCTAATGAGAAACAATTCAGTTTGAATTTTCTGTTTTTGTGTGTATTATATTTTTTTATACATAATATTATATATAAAAAAAAAATTAACTATTAAAATATTTTAATAATAAATAGTGATATATTAAAAAAAATATAATAAATGAAATACATAAAAGAATAAAGATTCTGATAGTAAATAATTGGGTTTAAATTTTTTTTGTCTTAGTTCCACTTGTGACTCAAATTATTATATGTTCCTCTCACTTCATTGGTTAATATTAATTTCATTAAACAAAGACTTACTAAAATTAATATTTAATCAAATCAGGCAATTGTAATTTTAAGGAAAGTATGTCCCGTGAGAGAATCAAAGAGTTAATAAAATGGACTTTTCATAACAATCAAATTAGCTTTCGATTTTCCACAATTTAATTAGTGTATTGTCAGTTGTCATGTGACATGTAAAATAATTAAATAAATCAAAGAATTATTTGATCAATGAGACGAATAATATTCTAGAACATATTGCTTTAATCAAAGGGGATTAAGAAAGGAGTATGGTAGGCATCGATCAGGGGGATCATCTAGATTTCAACAGAGTTATGGTGGCAGTGATCAGAGTTCGAGTCATAGCAGTTCAAGATCTAGAACTGGGGATAGTACTTACAACAGATGTAGTAAGATGCATCAAGGACCTTATCGATTTGGTACAGATCAATGCTATAAATGTGGTCAACTGAGTCACTTTTCTAAGGAATATCCTCAATTTAGAGGTCAACAGACTTATACCCAAGGATCTATGGCCAGTGTGGGTCAGCCTGCCTACTCTACTCCCTATGCTTCTCAGGCAGATAGTTCTTTTGGAGGCCAGCCCAGCCGCGGTCTAGCAGGAAGAGGTTCAAGAGGTAGGATGACTAGTAGAGGGCCCGGTCAGTCTCAAGGTCGAAGTCAGTCAAGAGGAGGGCAAGCCATAGTCTTTACCTTGACTCGTTAGGATGCACAAGCATATAATGTAGTTGTTTCAGGTATTCTTCCTGTATGTTCTATTGAGTCACGAGTATCAATTGATCCGGGTGCTACACATTCTTTTATCTCTCCTAGTTTGGCTGTGAAGTTGGATAGTCAACCAGTTGCTATAGATTGTCCATTATTTGTTGCTACTCCTATGAGTGAAACATTGGTTGTAGATATGGTTTTTCCTTCATGTTCCATTATGGTGGAAAGGAGAGAACTTTTAGCAGATCTCTCATACTGCTAGATGTTATGGACTTTGATGTTATTTTGGGAACAGATTGGTTAGCTCGTCATTTTGTTTTTGTAGACTGTAGAAATAAGAAGGTGATTTTTCGTATGCCTGGTGATGTGGAATTTAATTTCAGAGAAGACTGTACAATTGCTCCTTACAATTTAATATCAGCTATGAGTGTCAGGAAGATGTTAAGACATGGATGTCAGGGATATTTGGCTTTGGTTAGAGATGTGACAGCTAGCGTGAACATAATTGACAATGTGCCGATTGTTAATGAGTTTGCTGATATGTTCCCTAATGAGTTGCCAGGATTACCTCCTGATAGAGAGATTGAATTTTGTATAGATGTGGTACCTAGTACCGAGCCTATTTCTATGCCACCATACAGGATGACACTTGCTGAATTGAAAAAATTAAAACAACAATTACAAGAATTGTTAGATAAGGGTTTCATTAAGCCTAGTACATCACCTTGGGGTGCTCCAGTGCTTTTTTTTAAGAAGAAAGATGGTTCCTTACGACTTTGCATTGATTATAGACGACTTAATAAGGTGACTGTTCGTAATAAATACCCCCTTCCTCAACTTCAGGGAGCTAAATATTTTTTAAAAATAGATCTGAGATCAGGTTAACATCAACTGAGAATTAGGAGGGATGAAATACCTAAGACAACATTTAGGACCAGATATGGTCATTATGAGTTTTTGGTGATGTCATTTAGGCTTACTAAAGCTCCAGCAGCTTTTATGGAATTGATGAATAGAGTATTCAGACCCTTTTTGGACCGTTTTGTGATAGTTTTTATTGATGATATTTTGATTTATTCCAATAGTGAGGAGGAATATGCTTGGCATTTAAGGGTGGTGTTGCATACCTTAAGAAAATATCAGTTATATGACAAATTTTTTAAATGTAAATTTTGGCTAAACAGTGTGGCTTTCTTGGGGTATGTTGTATCTAAGGATGGTATTCAAGTGGATCCTAAAAAGATTGAGAGGGTAAGTAATTGGTTAAGGCCGACCACAGTAACTGAAGTTCGTAGTTTTCTTGGTTTAACCGGATATTATCACCGTTTTGTGCAAGATTTTTCTAGAATTGCAACACCTCTTACAAGGTTGACTCAGAAGAATGTCAGGTTTCAGTGGACAAGTGCTTGTGAGGAAAGTTTTCAGAGATTGAAAGACTGCTTGACATCGGCACCTGTGCTAACCTTACCTTCGGGTATAGGTAGATACATAGTGTATTGTGATGCTTCAAGAGTGGGTCTTGGTTGTGTATTAATGCAGCATGGTAAAGTTGTAGCTTATACATTAAGACAATTGAAGAAGCATAAACAAAACTATCCTACCCATGATTTGAAAATGGTTGCGGTGATATTTGCATTAAAGATATGGAGGCACTATCTGTATAGAGAAATATGTGAAATTTATACGGATCACAAAAGTTTGAAATATATTTTTCAGCAGCGGGATTTGAATTTAAGGCAACGAAGGTGGATGGAGCTATTAAAGGATTATGATTATAGTATTCTCTACCACCCGGGCAAGGCTAATGTGGTTGCTGATGCTTTGAGTAGGAAGTCGTCAGGCAGTCTAGCTCATATTAGTGTTGAAAAGAGACCGCTGGTACAAGAATTGCATAGATTGTTTGATACGGGAGTACGTATGGAGTTCCTAGAGAATAGAGTGCTTTTAGCTCATTTCAATGTTCAGTCAATCTTAATGGACAAAATTAAAGTCACTCAAATGCGAGATCCACAATTAAGGAAAATTGTGACTGGAATTCAAGAAGGAAAAGTACGAGATTTTGTAGTAGATTCAGATGGGACTCTCTGATATGGTGTTAGATTGTGCGTTCCTAATGTGGATGATTTATGAAAGGAAATTATGGAGGAAGTACATCATGCAGCTTATAGTGTTCATCCTAGATCAACTAAAATGTATCATGACTTGAACAGCACGTATTGATGGAGTGGAATGAAAAGGGATATAGCGGATTATGTAACTAGATGTCTAGTTTGCCAACAAGTTAAACTAGAGCATCAGAAACCATCGAATCTTCTTCAACCACTACCAATACCAGAGTGGAAGTGAGAATGGATTACTATGGATTTTATTGTTGGACTACCTCGGACTTCTTCAGGTTATGATTCTATATGGGTGATAGTTGACAAATTGATCAAATCAGCCCATTTTATTCCAGTCAAGGCAACTTATTCGGTGGCACGATTATCAAGATTATATTTGAAAAAGATTATTTGTCTGCATGGAGTTCCAGTCTCCATTGTATCTGATAGGGGTCCACAGTTCACATCTCTATTATGGAAATCATTGCAGGAAGCCATGGGTACTAGATTGGACTTTAGTACAGTATTTCACCCTCAAACTAATGGTCAATCTGAGAGAACTATTCAAACTCTAAAGGATATGGTTCTCATGTGTGTTTTAGATTTTGGAGGACAATGGGATTGGCATCTTCCTTTAATTGAATTTGCTTATAACAATAGTTACCATGCCAGTATCGAGATGGCACCGTATGAAGCTTTGTATGGCAGGAAGTGTAGGTCCCCAGTGTGTTGGAATGACGTAGGAGAAAGTAAGTTAGCAGAACCAGATTTGGTGCAGGTCACTTCAGAAAGGATTCCAATAATCAGAAAAAGATTGAAAACTGCTTTTAGTAGGCAGAAGAGCTATGCTGATCCGAGACGACGACATGTGGAATTTGCTATAAGAGATATGGTGTTCTTAAAGGTTTCCCCTATGAAAGGTGTGATGAGATTCGGAAAGAAAGGGAAGTTGGCACCACGATATGTTGGCCCTTTTGAGATAATTGAAAGAATTGGTGCAGTTTCTTATTGATTGGATTTGCCAGAGAATTTTTCTCATGTTCACCCAGTCTTCCATATCTCATTGCTAAGAAAGTACATTTCTGATTCTTTTCATATACTCCCCACACCATAAATTGAGATTGATGAGAATTTGTCTTATGAGGAGCAACCTGTGGTTATAATTGATACACAAGTTAGGAAGCTCCATTCTAAGGAGATATACATGGTTAAAGTACTTTGGAGGAATCATGCAATTGAAGAGTGTACTTGGGAGATGGAGCAAGAAATGAGAGAGCAGTATTCTCACCTTTTCAAAAGTGATTAAGGTAAGTTTTTAATTCGAGGACGAATTTTCTTTAAGGAGGGGAAAATGTAATATCTGTTTTTTTTTTTTAAAAAAAAAAGAGGCAGCTGGGATTCGAACCCAGGCCTGGTGGAAGGAAGGCTAAGCCTTCCAACCACCAAGCCAACCCCATTTCTTAGTATAACTAAGGAAGATATATATATATATATATAATTAAAGCTTAAAAATAATAATAATAGAGCACAAGAATTTAATTGGTTTAAAATAACCAATCAGACATGTGCTTCTGCAACTATATATATATATATATATATATATATATATATATATATATAATTAAAGCTTTAAAAAAATAATAATAGAGCACAAGGATTTGATTGGTTTAAAATAATCAATTAGACCTGTGCTTCTGCAATAAAGAAAAGAATAAGCAGAAACACAGAAAGAAGAAAAGGAAAGAGAGAGAGAGAGAGAGAGAGAGAGAGAGAGAGGAGAGAGAAAGAAACTTTCCTCCGATCCACCGTCATCTGGTCGCCTCCTTGTAATATCTGCCATTTTCTTTTTGAAGTGTCATTATCAATTTTATTTTGTTTGGAGAATTTTAAAATTTAATGAGAAGTTTGGAAATCTCAGAAATTTTGCTTTGACTGCAGCTGAATTCAGTATTGGCCATTACTTGCT
>CANXYC010031781.1:0-10521 GCA_948193065.1 Aleurites moluccanus
GACTGCTTTCAGTAGACAAAAGAGCTATGCAGATCCAAAGAGGAAAGATGTGTAGTTTGTAGTGGGTGACCAGGTCTTTCTGAAGATCTCTCCTATGAAAGGAGTAATGAGGTTTGGAAAGAAAGGCAAGTTGTCACCAAGGTACATTGGACCTTTTGAGATCTTGGATCGGGTTGGCAATGTATCTTACAGATTAGCTCTTCCACCGAGTGTGGGACATATTCATCTGGTGTTTCATATCTCCATGTTAAGGAAGTACGTCTCAGATCCGTCGCATGTGTTGCAACCCCAGGAAGTTGATATTGATGAAGCTTTGTCTTATGAGGAAGTTCCAGTGCAGATTATTGATTATCAGATTAGACAGCTTTGGAATAAGAGCATTCCTATGGTTAAAGTTCAGTGGCGCAGCAGGAGTATAGAGGAGTGCACCTGGGAGAGTGAGGTTGATATAAGGCGTAGATATCCCCATCTTTTTTAGGAATCAGGTTATATTTCTATCCTTTAGCTTGTTAATAAATTCAGAGACGAATTTATTTGTAGAGGGGTAGAATGTAACACCTCAGTCTAGCTTGAACCTAACCCTTATAGAGACCTTCGGGGGGAGATTTTTACTTTCTTTTTAATGTGTTGTTAATATGTATTTATGCATGAAATTGATGATTATGCATGTTATTTGAATTAGTTTTAGGCATAGAAGTGGTCCAGAGGCTGTTAGGACTTAATCGGGAAATTTTGAATTTTTGGTGAACTAGGGGCAACATGGTCATTTTTTGCCTGTCAGAATTTTATGGATTTAATATCATATTTAAAAGGAGAAAAGAATTTAAAGACTTGAAAATGGCCTTATTTAATTTATTTGAGCATTAGATAAAGAAATAATCCCGTTTGAAAAGTTTTTATCGGCACGTTGCTCGATTTCGGTGTTTCGGTTGCATTAAGGGTATTTTGGTCATTTCCTTTATAAAAAGGAGTTATTGAGGGTGTGCAACCTTATGATATTAGTTTAGGCTTGATTAAATCTAATCGTTGGATCAAATGATAAAAAATTGGATGGTTAGATGAGTAGGTTGCAAAGTTGCTATCCTAAACTCAAAGTATGGGATTATTGCTTTTGGTTTTGGATTTGGTGTGCCAAATGTATGTGTTACCTATCTTGGTTGACTTTGGATGAGCTAATAGAATGAAAGTAAGAAGAATGGATGGTTAAATTGAATGAATGGATTGAATTGTGCTAAGTTACTAAGTTTAATAGATAAAATAATGTATTGAGTAAAGCTAAGATTGAATATGAATAAGTATGGAAAAGTATAGCAATGTGTGAGTTTAAAAGTGTATTTTGGGTATTTAAAGGCTAGGAAGAGAAATTGCTTAAGTATAACATATTGTGTGTTTAGTGATAAATGTCTTGTATGTTGTGTATGTTTAATGTATTTTGATGTAAATGTCTTGTTTTGGATTGATTTATAGCTTATCGGAGTATTATTTGTGTTAATAGGAGATGCGTCGAAAATTCCCAATCGGAGTGCGGATCGGCGAGCCGAGTAGGGCTCGTGAGCTTTTGTGGAGTTATAGCTATTTTAATGCTATAGGTGAGTTCTCTTGCATAACTATGCATGACTTACATCAAATATATCATATCATATCTTATACATGCTAAAAATGCAGTTTGCTAGCCAAAAGTGTCCAAAGTCCCAATTGGCCCCTAATTACACTTTCCGTAAACACTTAAACTGACCTAAAATTCAATTGGCTATAAAATGAAAACCAGAAAGTCAATTGGGCCACCACTTGGCCCAATCATCTATTCCTGACCTAAGCTTCGAAACGGTACCTCATAGTCCTTCTAATTCTTTTGGTAACACAATGAACCAGAAACCACCTAAAAATCCTAAAACGGACCCGTAATGCGACAGCCAGTTGCGACAGCACAACTGGGCCCCGTCGAGCAAATTTTTAGTAACTTTCTTTTTGATTCTCTTACTTCTCATATATGTATATATAATTGTTTTAATGCTATAAAAGTTATATATATGCTTTATTTTGTTATTTGGAGGCACATTTATATGATATTAGTTCAGGGCTATTTCGATGGTATAGCGGGTAAATCCATCAACTGTGTGCACACTGTGTTATAGGACCCCTGCTAGAGAGGGACGATGTATTCTCTAGTCGTAAGGAACATATCCTTATGTGAGTCATTTATTTATGGGACCCCTGCTAGGGAGGGACGTTGTATTCCCTAGTGCAGTGCACTTTATGATAGTGCCAAGTATTTATAGTTCAAAAGTGACCCAAATCCTATGATATCATATATGTTCTACCTATATTGATTTACATGGTTAAAATAGTATTATTATTATAGTTTATTACCTATATATTCATATGTCATACTTTATTGAATACTTTAGATATAATATTGACATTATTACTATTATTGAGCATTTACTGCATCTTTATGCTTTTGAACTCACTGAGTATTTTTATACTCATCCTCTAAGTGTTTAATATTTTTCAGGTCTTCGGTGAGGCACGCATTCCATTGGCAACATCTTCATCTGCCTTGGATGTCCATTACATGTAAAAATCAGACTCTAAAGTTATGAAAAACAATGTAAAGAATAGTTTCCATGGTACTGTATATAGATTTTGGCATGTAGATATAATTATAAGCTTTCATCTACATAGTGTTGTTTGATATGATATGTTTTGACAGTTTATATATATATGGAGATGTTTGTATGCTTTTATATAAATGTTAATATGGAGATGATTGATGGTGATCCAGAGGGATTTGTAGTTGAGATTGATTGTGGAGAATTATTTTGAAGTGCTATTTGATTGCTTTATTTTTGGGCATAGTCCTATTTTAGAGGAAATGTTGTCGAATTTTCTTCAGCATTTATAAGTTTATTAAGTTGTGCTTTGTTTGTTGCATGCCATATAGATAGATATTGGGGTTCTTCGTGGTATTGGTCGCTTATGTATCACCCATATCCTAGGACCGTTGTGACTCCCGAGTTGGGTCGTGACAATTCAGGTGCCACTAAGCACATATGTGCAAATCGCTCTGGTTTTTCCACCTACAATCCTTTAGAAGGCGAGCATGTCTTTGTAGCAAATGACCGCTCTACTCCTGCTCTAGGAAATAGAACTGTGAATCTTAAACTGACTTCAGGAATAATATTGTCCCTTACCAACATATTTCATGTGCCAACAATTAGGCTTAATTTAGTGTCTATATTTTTAGTTTTGGTTAATTGCTAAGAACAACATATTCATGATGAAAAAGAAAAAAGTTAGTAATGGAAATTTAAATTGGGTTTGAGAGAAGAATAATGTGAAAGAAATTGAAACATAAGAAAAGAAAATGAGAAAAAGATAAGAGATAGAGAGAAAAATTTTCTAATTCTAAATCCCTAAAATTTTAGGCGATTTAGCACCCGCCTTTTTCGTTTCGATATTTAATGGTGAAATTTTTAATTTTTCCATAATTAATAACGAATTTTTGGTGAAAATATATTTTGCCACTATAATACGCAATTGGAACAACTATAGTGGCAAAAATTATTTTTCCACGAAAATTTTACCAAAAAAAATATAATTTGTTGTAGTGCCTAGTTAACTTTCATGGTAGAATTTTACACCAATAGAAACACATGAGAGAAAGAGAAAGTTATCTTTACTCTCTAGAAATGGAAGAACATTTGAAAATAAGATGGAGGTGTTTGATGATCTTAACTGATTTTCTTCAAATTTTGAAGTGATCTTTAGTGGCCTTAAAGCCGATATTATGATGTAAATTTAGTATGCTTGGAAAGCTTGAGAAATAAGGAAGACGATGAAAGAAAGTGAAAATTAAAATATTTCTAGAAATAAAAAAAAAAAAAAAAAGACTATTTATAGCTAGTAGGATATAACAAGCGTTATTAGATATTCACGCTCATTATGCTTAATTAAAAATTTTAGAATTTGAGATATAGAAGAAATTCACAAGTATTATTAAATGTTCATACTTGTCACGAGTATTATTAGATATTCACGCTCGTTATACTTAATTAAAAATTTAAGAATTTAGGATAAAAAAAAATTCAGGAGCTTTAACATGAATTTACATTGGTTACCGTCTGAAAAATAAAATAGTGGAGTTGACCTGAGATGAAAGTTACACCTTTAGAAATTGTCATATAGAATTCAACATCTATATACGTCCATGTAATAATAAACTTCCAAAAAAATAATAAGAAGAATATCTAAATTCACTTAAACCCATATACCTCCATCCATGAGAATTTAAATCCTAATATTTATGTAACTCATCCAATGCATACATGTAATGTGAACGCAAGAAAACTTAATTAATAACTTGCATGAGAACATATAAATAATTAGAAGGTCGATGTCAAACCCAAAACGATCTTCATTGATTTAACTCTAAGGTAAACCAAGAATTAAAACAAGGATATTTCAATATATTTATTAAAAAACAAAAAAAGGTATTATATTTGCATCAAATGATTATCTAAAAAGATTAATTGAAATTAGATTTCACAAACAAACAAGAAGAATAATGATAAAAAAATTTAGTATTTCAAGCACAAATTTTATTCGAAAAAAGAGATTTATGGGGGAGTATTTATGTACATTTATTTTTCATTTTTATATATTCTTATATATATTAGTAACACAACTTTTTTTCACTTTAATTATTAATAATAACTGGTAATTAAATTGCTCATCATATTTAAATATCAAATATAATTTGTGCAAAAACCCTTTAGTTAATTATTGATAATAAATTTTAGTTAAACTGCTCATCATATTTAAATATCAAATATACTTTTTTCACTTTAGTTATTTATTTTTTTTAATTTATTCCTGGATAAATGTGAAAATTTATGAAATGATAATAAATAGTTACATATAAATTAGAAAAGAGTAAAATAAAGAAAAAATATTATTTTCGTGCCTTAATAGCTCAATTTTTGGTTTCAAAATAACAGTAATATAAAGGCAATTTCTCTTATTAATTAAAAATTATTTATGTTTGAACTTTCAAAATAATAATTAATGTATGCTATTTTTGTTAATATAGGTAAAAATATTACATTAAGTCTTATGAAAAATTGAAAAAAATTTTATGTATCAATTAATAATTGAAATAGATTTTTATACAAATCAATCTTTATACAATCATGATATGTATTTGTTAACTTTCTTCAATCATAGTCAATTAACTATGTAAAGTAGTTTTTTTTTATATTGTTATTGTTGATTGCTTAAATAAATTTACATATATATTTATATTTTTTTAATAAATTTTCTCTTTGTTAATATTATGATGAAAATTAGAATAATTTAAAAATTTTAAATTTAACATAGATAGAAAGTAGTAAATATTAATATTATGTTATTTAATTTATATTTACTTACATTTATGAATTTATATTATGGAATGAATATTAATTTTCGAATTTTTCTTAATAAACATTAATTAATATGGAAATAATAAATATTTTAAGAAAAATATAAGAACAAAATAAAATATGACAACAATTAAGTTAATAAACATTAAATATTTAAATAAATCTAATAAATAAGTATTACTTAATATATAATAAAAAAAATACATGCAAAGCAAGAGCGATATATATTTGTTGTAAAATGAGGGCTAAATCCTGAGACATACAATTAGGAGAATACATTCGAAATTAGCCAACATCTTTATTATCAACTCATGAAAATTCTGGTGGATACACTCAACTTTATGGAAATCCAAAAATATGCTCCTTATTTTCTTAGCCATCTAGCCCATACATTTATTTGCTTTTTTTATAGCAGTGACTAATTTCTATGCTTCGTTCTCTTTTTCATTAGTAACTACTCACCCATTTTGTATTTCCTTTAAGAAAATCCATTACCTGCTTACTGTCAATTTCCACCATTATTTTCCTTATTCCTATTTCCCAAGCCAATTGCAATCTTTTACACCCCCATAGTTCAGCTTCAAAAGGAGTATACATGCCAATATTATGCACGAAATCACTTTACAAATGGCCCCTTGATCTCTAATGAAGCCTCCTGCCATCACCTTACCTTTACCCACGGCATCATCAATATTTAATTTCATCCAATCACCTTCTGGCTTTTCCCACAAAATCATTTTAACGAATCTGAGATTGTTTCTAGTTGCATTCATCCTCCTCCATTCATAACTAGCCTCAAGCTCCTTCACTCTAGTTTTAACGATATCCACTGAGTTGCTACAAAATCATCTTCAAAAAACCCTTTGTTCCTCTAAAAATCCTCTTCAAACAACCTTTTGTTACTCTAATTCCAAGTGTACCAGCACACCATTCCAAACATTATCCTCCAATTATCTGCAGAATTAATACCTTAATCGTTTCTTAGATTAGAACTAAGCCATTTCTTGAAAGGACTTGAAAAAAATGAGTTCCATTCGCCATCTAGATATTACTAATTCTGGAACAATTCCTGAGAAGTGAAGGATTGTCTCAACCATTGGCACTTGGCATCAATATTCAAGTGCCTTCTAAACCTCTCTGCATTGGTTACGATCTTTTTTTTGAGAGCCAGCCAAATGAAAGTTTGTGCTTGAGGGGGACCATTCCAATCCCAAATCAACTTCCAGTCATCTGATCTCTGACTTGAATGTTTGATAAAGAACTCCTCATAAGCAGATTTAACAGTAAACAAACCAAATGAGGAGAATCCCCAATACATTTGATCTTCATCATCATCCTAGGAGGGAGTTTTAATACCAACAATTCTAAAAAGAATGTTAGGATTGAGATATTGTTGAAACTAATTCCAGCTCCATTTGTCGTTACTATCACTGTAACCAATAACCAAGCTATTTGACTCTTCCAAAATGGGATGATTCATTACCAACTCTCGCAAGGATTTATCCAAGCTGGTCCATTTATCCCTCTAAAAATTAATCTTTTGCCCATTTTCTATGGCCCAATAGTCTACCTTTTTTACTAAATTCCAGCTCTTGCAAATGCCCTTCCAAAAAATGGAGCTATTAACTCTTCTACCCAGCATGTTATTAATATTACTATCCACACTATACTTACTTCTAAGCACCTGCACCAAAATATCATTGGCTTATGTCATTACTCCCCAAGTGACCTTCAAAATCAAGGCTTCATTAGAGGCTTGAACTCTTATTAATCGTAAACCACCCTGGTTCTTAGGTTTACACACCTCTTCCCAATTCACTAAACTAATCTTTCTTCTCTCCTCCTTAGAATCACAGAGAAACCTTTTGCAAATGCTCTTTATTTTATTACAAACCCAGGAGGCACAGTTGTTTGCATTATATATGTTGTAATTGCCAATAAGACAGTTTGACTCAAGAGTTATTCTTCCTGCCAAATATAACTATCTTACATTCCAACATGAGAGATTTCACTCCATTTGTCAATGATATGATGGTATGTTCCTTTATTAATCTTGTTCTGCAGCAAAGGAACATCCAAATAATTACCAAGAGAAGAGGCCATTTTAAATCCCAAAGTTCTATATAGCATATTAGCAACATGGGGGACACACTACCCGAATAGAAGAGGAAAATCTTATCCATACTAACTTTCTGATATGAGCTCTTACAAAAAATTTCTAGTAGATTCCTCACTACTATAGCTTGCTCTGGTGTGGCTTTAGTAAACAACATGAGGTCATTCAAAAAAAACAATTAAGACAGGTCAGGGCCCCTTCTACTGAGGCAGATAGGCTTCCAAATTTTCACCTTAACTACTTCTTGAATACACTGGGACAATCTTTCCACACATAATACAAAAATATATGGAGATAAAGGGTCTCCTTGCCTGATCCGCAAGACAACTGAAAAGTTTCTGTTACTTGACCATTCCAAAGAATTTGTATTTTCGAAGAATTGGCACACCTCATGATGATATTGAAAAAGTTACTAGGTAATCCAATGTCCCTCAATGTTTCTTCAATAAAGTCCCATCGGATTCTATCATAAGCTTTTCGTAAATCAAATTTACAGCCATAGTCTCGGCTTCACTATTCTTAAGCATAATATGATTAACCTCTTGAGCTATAATAATTTTATCAGTGATATTCCTACCTGGAACAAAACTAGCTTGGATTGGATTGACTAGTTTCGGGAGAATCGACTTCAATTTATTATCAATCACCTTAGTAAGAATCTTGTACATCATATTTCATAAACTAATAGGTCTGAAATGGGTGTAGTATTCAGGGTTCTCAATTTTAGAAATGAGAACAATCAAAGTTTGATTAACACTCTCTACCAGCTCCTTCCCAATAAAAACTCTTCTAATGAAATCACAAATCACTAGTCCCATTTTGCCTCCGTTGATTCTGATAAAATATGGCATGTAGCCAATCTGGACCATGTGCTTTTAAAGTTCCCGTTGCAAATAAAGCTTCCTTGATTTCTAGATTTATAATCGGTTTTGATAATTCTTCAAGCTCCTCATGGCTTAATTGAGGAAAATAACTATGAATAGGAAGTTTTGGAACTACTGCCTCCTTCTTAGTATAATAAAGCTTTGCAAAAAAATCCAATGCCCCCCTCGTTAGAGCTCCTTTAAATCAGTACACCAATTTGTACCATCTACCTTAAACATGTCAATCTTATTGAATTTCCTATAGATTAATGTTTTGGCATGGAAAAAGGAAGTGTTCCTATCTCTGAAGGCTAGCCATTCCTTTCTTGACTTTTGTTTCCATAGCATTTCTTCATCTGATAACATCCTTTACAACTGATCTCTTATGCTCTATTCTAAATTCTTTAGATTCAAAGTTGAATAATTTTCAAGGGCCCCTCTAGAGCTAAAATCTACTATAATCCTATAATAAAGAGAGTAGTTTGCTAAAATTATACCATCTAAGCAAATTGAGGATTTCAATTGCTATTAGAAAATCAATTGATTGATGTTCATTTATTAATTAGGATAGAATCATACACCTTGTATTTATATTGAAGTGGGCTTAATATGTGATTAGGGTAAAAACATACCTACATTAGTTAAACATGTTCATTTCATGCCTAATAATTTCTTAAATTGTGAAATAAATTCATTTAAATATTTATTTGATTTTCTTAGATTTTCTTTTTATATGATTTTAAAAAGTGTTATATGTCTTTTTTTTTATTGATAGTTTTATTTTGATATATTTTTTTTATGTATTTTGATTATGATTGAATTAGGTACCTTAAAAAAATTAAAATTGATAAATAATTACAATTTCTTATTCCTAATGTTTCAAAATTATACTACAAACTTTTTTTTTTTAATTTTGCTTTAAAATTATGAATATAAATGGACATTCAATTAGAATATTTTCTATCATAATTAATTTTCAATTTAAAAATAGAATAATGTCACCATTTTAATTAAACAATAATTAACTATTTAAGAAAAATTTAAATAACTTGTGCTTTTAATTTCAATAAAGTTTATATAAATAATTAGACATTTAAATTAATAAAATATAAAATTATACTTTTTTTTTAATTTAAATAACAAAAGACGAATGAGATATAATTATTTTTTCATAATTATAAGAAAAATATAATTAAATAATAGATAAATTTGTTATGGAATTAAACCTGCACTTTCCGCGGTCTAATTACTAGTAAGGTAGAATTGAAAATCACTAAAGCATTGGGGAAATTTTACTTAAGATCAAAACATGCCTTTTATAAATACCAACGTTTCAGATTAAAAGTTACTAAATCGTATTAAATCCATGGGTTCAGAGTTAACACCACAGATCTGAACGGTATAGATTTAATATATTTCATAGAATGGCCGCAGATGATTGACAACCCTCTCCCTGATGGAGTTTGAAATTCAAACCAGGTTTGGTTCGGAAGTGAATCCAAAACACACACACCATCGTTTAAAACAAAAATCCTGAACAGCCGCTCTTCTAACGGTCTCTTTTTCCTTAAACGGCTCTCTCTCTCTCTCTCTCAATTGTTTCGCATCAAGTTCAGACCTCATTTCTCGCATTTGAAACACCACATTATCCAGGAAAGGAAAATGAATACAATTTTCTCGAGAGAATTGACATTTTACTGACTTATCAAATCCAAAAAAAAATCTCAAAATTGACTTCTCTTCCTCGATCTGCCCTTACCAGAGCTCGTTTAGGAGCGTGATCTGAGGCGCGCAGGCGAAGCATCGACGGCTCCTACGTAGAAGTAGTTGAATTCACTTAACTCGGAGTTATATTCCAGTGAGTATTTCTTCATACCAGTAATTTGATGGATTTTTTTTTTCAAATTTACAATAAAATGGCAGTTTGAGATTTTGGGTTTTATTCGATTTTAATATGCTTTGATGGTAGAAATTAGTAAAATTGATATCATGTGATAGAAATTTCTGGCACTGTTATACTTCGATTCATTTATTTTCTGATTAATCGAATCAATTTTTGATGGGTGTTAGCACAGTATTTGATTTCTCTGAAAAAATTAGCTCAACCTGATTGTTATAT
>CANXYC010031827.1:0-10638 GCA_948193065.1 Aleurites moluccanus
GTAATTAAAATAGTTATTTATAAGTATATAGAGTTTATTATAAGTGATTAAGACTATTAATTTTGATTAATATGGAAGATATCAAAATTTATGAAATTTGATGAATAGTGACGTGAATAGTAAGTACGTTTTGAATTTCAAATTTTTCTTTAAGGGATAAATTAAATTGATGTTAGGAAACTATAATAGAGACTATAAGATGGTTAAATTATAAGGAATCATATTATGTATTATTGATTAAGGAAAACCCTAATTTTAAATATTTGGGGAAACTTCCATAAGAGAAGAGAACTCAAGAAATTTGAGGAGATTATTGAAGGAGATTATTGAATGAACAAGCTATTGAGGGAAATATAAGGATAAATTTATTTAGAGGTAAGTATAAACATTGCATATGCATATTGCTCTTTGAGATTGAAAGTTCAATCCTTCCTAATATTTATCCATATGAACCTCATATTTCAAAATATTGTATTATGTACCTACATTATGAAATTCCCTTAATGTTCTTAAACAAATGAAAATTTCTTTCATATGATTACCTTATATGTTGAAAATGACTTGGTCATTCTTCCTTGGACCAAGTTCATATGAAACCTATTTGTTAATTTGAATAAATTTATATTATATGTTGACGATCTTGTGACCAATATGAATCTTGTAGAATTCAAATTATATGACCCATGATATGTTTATGTATAGAACACTTTTCCCAATGAGAGTAAATTCATTGGTCCATTGTGCACTTTGGGAACCTAGCTGATAGGATTTTTATCAGTGTTCTACCTAGAGGGGACCATGAGCTTTAGGCATATGCCCGGCCAAGCATATGTTTGTGATAAGGTAGCAAGGCTACTGATGCACTCTGTTGTAATAAGGTAGCAAGGCTACTGATGCACTCTACAATTCTATCATATGATTTGACAGTGCTATTCGATTGTGAGCACTTATGTTTTTGTAAGCTTAACCTTATGATATTTCCATATTCATGTACTTTTGACTTGATCTATATCATGCATGTTTATATCTTACTGAGTTGAAGACTCACTCCTCTTCTGTGGATTTCAGGTAGTAGTGTAGCTCAAGAGGGAGCTAATATAGAAGACAGAGCTTCTTGATTCATTCCTCCAAGAAGACTCTATGTAATTCTTTTGAGATATATATATTTTTATGTTCATCAGTTTGTATTATGATATTGTATGTAAAATGAGTATACTCTAGAGCTCCGTAGTTAGATGTTGAGGACGATACTATTTTGATGTCTAAATTATTATGATTGAGCTGCCCTTGTTCCTTAGTGATGTGGGAAGTGTCTTTTGATCGGTAAGGAACAAGAGAAAATTCTATAATGATGAATGTAAATGTATGAATGGTGATTTCATGAATCGTAGAAATGAACAATTATAATGATAACCATATATGTTGTAGATATGTATTGTGTATGAGATCCAGGATATGAGTGTTCTACAGGTTTATGGTGACCTTAAGCCTAACCTTGTCCTAGGACCGTCACACCACTGGAGTTGGGGTGTGACAATGATTCATGGTGGATCTCTGACACATAAAGGATGATTCATGATGGATCTTTGTCACGTGGCTCCATAATGGCTAAGATTTTAATGTCGTCATTATTAACATCTCTAGGGAAGTATAATTGACAGCTCTATGATTTTTAGTCTTTAACTAAGGGGCGGTTATCAAAGATTTGAAATTTGAATACCTCTCATTATTCTTTGCCTTCAACAGTCTAAGCTTTTCTTTCAATTTTCTCATTTCTTTTATCATGCGGTTGCAATAGCTCCCAAAGCATGAAACACTACCAACATTGTCAAATATGAGGCCACCATCATAAAAAAAAAAAAAACAGTCACTAAATGCGTGGGCTTGTTAGGTTTTTTATGGAAAATGAAATGTCTTATAGATTTAAAAGTAATTTTCTTAATGTCTAAGAAAGAATAACGAAATAAAGATGATGAGGAAGAAGAAATGACCTTTCAATATCACAATTCTCTGAGAAAAAAGATAAATTAGAAGAGATGAATAATATTCAACAAACTTATCTCACTGATGACATTATTTGATGTTACAAAGATCTTCAAAAAATGATGTTGGACCTCTTCTATAATGGATTTAGGCCTGGTGCTACTACCTAGACCTGCAAGACAATAAAAAAACATTAAAGGCCCAAGCTAAAGTGTCAGACCCCAACTCCAGTGGTGCCACGGTCCTAGGGCAAAGGTAGGCTTAAGGCCACCATAAACCCGTAGAACACTCATATCCTGGATCTCATACTCAATACATATCCACATCATATATAGTTATCATTATAAATACTCATTTCTATGATTCATGCAATCACCATTCATACATTTACATTCATCATCATATGATTTCCTATTGTTCCTTACCGATCAAAAGATACATCCCACATCAATAAGGAACAAGGGCAGCCCAATTGTAATAATTTAGATATCAAAATAATATCATCCTCAACATCTAACTATGGATCTCTAGAGTATACTCCTCATACATACAATACCATAATACAAACTAATGAATATATATCAAAATAATTACATAGAGTCTTCTTGGAGGAATGAATCAAGAAGCTCTGTCTTCTATATTAGCTCCCTCTCGAGCTACACTATCATCTGAAATCCACAGAAGAGGAGTGAGCCTTCAACTCTGTAAAATATGAACATGCAAAGTAAAGGTCAAGCCAAAGGAACATGGATATGAAAATATCATAAGGTTACGCTTACAAGAACATAAGTGCTCACAATCGATTAGTACTATCAAATCATACGATAGAACTGCAGAGTGTATCAGTAGCCTTGCTACCTTATCACAACAGAGCGCATCAGTAGTCCTTACTACCTTATCACAAAACATATGCTCGACCAGACATATGCATAGAGCTTATAGTCCCCTCTAGGTAGAACACTGATAAAAACCCTATCAGCTAGGTTCCCAAAGTGCACAATGGACCAATGAATTTACTCTCATTAGGAAGAGTGTTATATACATATACATATCATAGGTCATATAGCTTGAATTTCACAAGAATCATATTGGTCACAAGACCATCAACATTTAAACATGAATTCATTCAAGTTAACAAATAGGTTTCATATGAGCTTGGTCCAAGGAAGAATGACCAAGTCATTTACAACATATAAAGTGATTACATGAAACAAATTATCATTTGTTTGAGAATATCATGAGAATGTAATTTAATAGGTTAATAATACAATGTTTCATAACATGAGAATCATATATATGAACATTAGGAAGGGTTGAACAATCAATTTCAAAAAAATAATATGCATATGCAATTTTCATATCTCAAAGCAATTTATCCTTGGATTTTCCTCAATTACTTGTACATTCAATAATCTCCTCTATTTCCTTGAGTTCTGTTCTCCTATGACAATTCCTCAAATACTCAAAATTAGGATTTTCTCAATTAATAGTAAATAATATGGTTCCTTATAATTTTAACCATCTTATAGTCTCTATTATGGTTTCCTAACATCAATTTAATTCATCTCTTAAAGAGAATCTGAAAATTAAGAACATACTTATTATTCACATCGCTATTCATCAAAATTTATAAATTATGGTATCTTCCATATTAATCAAAATTAATAGCCTTAAATGCTCATAATAGGTTCTATATAACTCATAAATATCTATTCTAACTACCAAAAATCTTAATCTAAAAAGAAAATGAACTTTGGAGAAAATCACCTTATTTCCCCAAAAATAAGTTCTTGAAGGATCTGAGCTTGAAAATGATGATCGAAGCCTTTGAATGTGATAATTTAATTATTTAATGCATTAATTCTGAGTATTAATGCATTAGAAAGCAAATGGAACAGATTGGAGAGAGATAAGAGAAGAAATGAAGAAGAAAGAAAGAAAAGAGGAAAAGATATCATGAAAAAAATAGCTATTGCTTCTCTTTTAAATAAGCTATTGCCTCATTAATACCCACTTCGCCAAATTTCCACTTTGCCAATCCCACTTTGCCAATCTCACTTCGCCAAATTCCACCTTGATAATCCCACTTCGCCAAATTCCACCTCGACAATCCCACTTCGCCAAATTCCACCTTGCCAAATTCCACTTCGCCAATCTCCACTTCGCCAATCTCCACTTCGGAAATCCCACTTCACTAATCTCATTTCGCCAAATTCCATTTTGGCAAATCCCATTTCGCTAATCTCACTTCGCCAAATTCCACTTCGGCAAATCCCACTTCGCTAATCTCACTTTGCCAAATTTCACTTCGGCAAATTTCACTTCGCAAATCTCACTTATCCAGCTCGATCAGCCTCTATCCACCTCGAAATCGAGGAGCCAGCTCGCACTACCTATTTCTGCCGAGCTGGAAAACCTTCCTCGTCAACTCGCACTAAATTAGCTCGCAAATGAGTTACATACATCCAAACTCCTCCATTCTTTTTGTCACTTAAAATAGACACTTAAGGGTCCAACATATCTAAAATTTAGGTCAAAAGAAGATCTACATAATTTATGGTGAATTTCTAAATTTCACCCTGACTTTACTCTCCAAGTACTATCCGAGCAGATCTGATTAATTTAGATCTCTTTTGAGCTGCAATTATCCAATATCCTTGAAATTTTACAGCCATCTATATAATACATAAAGGAATATTTTCATGTTTACACTTTTGACTCACTCAGCCTCGAGCATTCTCAGACTTTCTGTAGGAAATAGAGAACTAGATAAGTTCTGGTCAAGGAAACATATCTCCTCACACACACAACATTTTACAAAACAGTTCTACAAACTTAAAGATAAGATATAATCTACAACTCTTATGTTTTATATTTTTTAAAAAAATTATTCCTTTAAGATCATGAAAACTGACTCACAAGATCCTTCCTGAATATAGATTCTGAAATTATCAAAACATTAAGCTATCCACAATCATAAGAAAAAATTTTCAAGTATTACACAAAGACTATCTGATACTTAAGTTAACTTCTTTATGACTTAAGGAAACTCAAGGAAAAAGATAATAGTTTAACTTCTTTATGACTTAAGGAAACTCAAGGAAAAAAATAATAGTTCTTCTTCTTGAGAGAGAAAATATTTCAGTGAGAAAAATGATATTAGAAGATGTAGACTAAATCTATTTTTTGGTAGTTGAGAATTCAATTAAATATCCAGATCCTTGGTCGTTTAATGGGTTGGTGGACAAGTGGTAGCATTATAAATAGCAAGGTGGTGTTGTACCTACCTTAGGTGTGAGGGTCAACCTTAGTATTTGAGTGAGAGAGGTACTTAATAGGACCTCACTTAATTGGTAAACCATTTATGCGCTCTTTTGTGATCAAGTTCTTCTAAGTACAACTCTTTCATATCTAATTATACTTCAATATTTATCCTTCATTATATACCAATAGTTTAAGTATTATAATTATTATGGTTGAGATGTTCAATAGAGTGGAGAGAAACAATATTTTCCATAATGACTTAATATTATCCAATAATTTATGAAAAAAAAATCTATCGTTAAACACTTCATTATTTTAGATTGGGGAAATTATTAGGTATATCATGCACTTATAAATATATGAAATTCACTTGAATTTATAGAAGGTGAATCTCGTATTGTGAATGAGATGCATTATACTCAATGCACTAAATAATCTTAACAAAATTTTATTGTATTACAATTTTTGACTTTTCTTTTTTATTTTCGCATATTAAATCTTCTTCCTTAACTTTGTGATATGTTGCCGCAAAATTACATTCTCAAACCATTTATAGGAAAAATTGAACGATAGAGAAACTAATACATAATAACATACAACTCATTCGTTCTATTCTTGAACTCTTAATTAAGTTCTTTGCAAATGGATGATTGAAAAACAAAATGAACTTGTATTTATATTTATCATATTCAATTGTAGCCATATAATTTAGACGGTTATAAATTACTTTCCTAATTTAGTCATGATTATGATTATTTTCCAATGGTATAACATGAAAGTTTCGAGAAGATGGAATGAAACGTTAACAGAGGTGAAGAAAGGATATGGAAAGAAATGTGAATGGAAATTGATTATTCATGTCTAGAACAAAGTTTTCAAAATCATATCAGTTCGGTCTATTGGATCGAAAAATCATAAATTGGTCTCCAAGCTAGTACGATCAGGGGTTTATTACTTGGAATCCCTGACTTTGAGAAAATTTAGGTGACTCGGCCGGGTATCCAATGAACTAGGTGACCTGGATCAGATATCCCGGGCAGAACAAATCTTATTTTTCATTTTTTTTTTTAATTTTAAGTCCAAAAAGATATCATTTTACCAAAAATGGTACCGTTTTGAAAGGGTTTGGAAATAATTCTCAACCAGCAGTAGAAGCTCCTTGGTTAGTATTAATTAGCTAAAATATTTTATATAATATTCAATATTTATTTATAAAAATATTGTATATTATTAATTTAATTTGCATTAAACTTCAACTATAATATTAATTTAATTATTTTTATTTAATTTTGATTCAACCGATTCGATTCTTGTTGAATCTCTGATTCTCTGACTCTCTACTTTTATCAGTTCTAAGATCGTGTCGGGTTTCAGAACCATGGTTTGGAGTTTTAAAAGAAACAGAATATCAATGTATATAAAGCTATTTAAAATCTCCATATTACACAATTTAACCTTTAGGGTTCCTTTAATTTATAGAATAGGATGAGAATAAAATAGTTATTTCATGTAAAATGGTTATCCACGATTTTGATTCAAATTTAGATGTAAATTAATTATTTATGAAATAATGAATTTCTAATTATAAATTTTAATTGAAGTTTTAAATATATAATAATTTATTATAATAAATATTTTTTAAAATATCAATTTTATAATTAAAGAGCGAAAAAATAACTATTTCATTCCATGAAATAATTATCATATTGTCATTTACTTTATGAAAAAACACATAAATGAAGTTTATGTGTTAACATCCATCTGCATTCTATAATTAATTCCCTCTAATGATCCACTTTTATGTAATATCTAAAATTTTATCGAGAATTATGATACACAAACTCATCTTACATTAGTACATATTTCATATATATGTTATATTTGTTAATATATTGTCAATCATAATTATAAAATACAAAAACTAATTTCATCTATATAATTAACATTAACCACATAATAAAAATATTTTGACATAATTGAAGTAATATTGAAAATCACAAATATCAATAAATATGATTGAAATTTAAGAAAAAGTACATACACTAAGAAATTTGTTATTTAGCGACGATTTTGCAAGAAATAATTTATTATTTAGCAACGATTTTGCAAGAAATAATGGTAAAATAAAAAAAATGAAAAATAAAAATAACAAAGATATGTTATGAGTATATGACTAATAATGACAGAAGTAGCAATGGAAAAAAAATGTATCGCTAAACATAGTGCCAAACATTGTCACCAAGTGTTTGTAATAAAACAAGGATAAATGTAGTAACTAATTTTTTAATTAACTAATAATAATAATAATAATAAAGAAAATTATACATATATATGGCAAGGATAGCCAATAAGTGGGCAATTTGTGTTAAGAAAAAAGAAGCAGAAAGAGAGAGAAAAAGAGAAAGAAGGGGGCTGTTATCATCGATCAATCAACTTCAGCCATAACCGACCATCATGCACCCTAGCAATAAGAAGCCCAATCTCTAACGATCCCAATGCCAAAAGGTCGTCATAAAACTCCGTTGAAAATAATAGCATATGTCATCCGAAGCTTTTCGACACCGTGAACTTTCGATGCCATTTTAATCAATTCAAACCTCTTTTTATGGTGATTTCAGTATCTTGGAACCATCTTCTTCCAAGCTTCATTTCTATACCCATTTTGCCTTATCCTTGAAAGGAAATGAAAATCGAAAAACTAGATATTTGAGATTTTCAAAGAGTATTTTGTCCAGACAATCGTGATTGGGGGAGAGTGAAGGGCATTTATGGATTCTGCACTTTGAGACAAAGCTGTTGGTATCCTGCTTGCCACCAATGACCATCAGTGAAAGTTCGGCGACTGTTCGATGGTAGTTTGGTAAGCTATCATTCAATAATTTTTAAATTAATTTATAAACATACAATGGATCTTAGAATTCTAAAATTATATGTTAATAATTTGGAAATGCCTATGTGATTAGACTATGTGACAATTGGAACTAGATACCAATAATTTGGTAAATTTAGAATAGTAAAAAATTTAATTTATTATAAGTGCAGATAGTTAGTTAAGCTATTTTAAGATGTTAATTGGGACATTAGTAACCTAGTTAAACATTATATAATGAATCAATAGATTATAATACTTCTAAATGAGGACTAATGAGTATAATTATATATAAAAAAATGAAATGATGAAATGATTTTCGTTTCATTTAATTGTAAATTATGAATTATTGAGAAAGAAAAGATGATATTATCTTATAAGTCCCGGATAGGTAATGACATATTTTGAGATAAGAATTATTATTTGAATTGTTATTCTGATAGAGGGATATATCATGTTTTAGGGGATACTCTGCGAGATTTTCGATAGAATCCTTAGGTGTCTATAAGAGTTATAGGTAAGTTCTTAAATAGTAATTGATTTTGTCTGCAATTATTTTTTAGATACCTCGAGTACTTTTGCAGTTTGTCCCAATGGTAACAAAGGTTGAGCCTCCTCCTTCAACTAGTCTGTAAGTTGATATATTTTAATTTAACAATACATTTAAATACATGCATACATGCGTTAATTGTGAGTATATAATATATAATAATTATTATTATTATTCTTATACTATATTAATAATCATGATGTATGTTTATGTTATAATGATGTTTCTACTTGTGAAATATTATGATTGTTATCGCATTTGAAATGGAAATAGGATAAGGTAGAATCCACCAATACTAACAGAGGAAATGATCATGGGTATGAAATGATGAATATATATATATATATATATATATGATTATGACAATAATGTTTGGTCGAATCTCACTATGCCCCCTAGATATGGATAAAAGAATTATGGTTGGATTTGAGTTGGTCTCTATGAGACCTCGTCTGAGCACCGAGATACTCATTAAAGGGGCAGTTTTCCACAAACTAAAGATAGTTTTTCCCTCGCATTTGCAAATTGATCTTTAATCTTTATTTTAAAAATTAGTAGAGTTGCCACCTTCATTTTTAAGAGAAAAGAAAGGAAAACTCAATTTGACTCCAAAACATAACCCATGGATAAAATCACTAGACCTTCGAACCAGGACTAAGCTCAGAAACTAGATTTTCGGTTTACAATAATTCTCATTTTGGCTTATCATTTAACAATTGATTTATAAAAATTAGATTTCATGAACAATTTATAAGATGATAATTATAATGAATGAATGAAGTATGTTAAAACATATAATATAATACTTAAAGTAAAGAACATAAGATAAAAGAGGTTTAATTATATCAAAAAGTCAATAACAGAGGATGTTAACTCTAACCCTCAATGGGAATTCTAGGTTAACCACACATTCTCCAAAATAATATTAAAACATATTAGATTAAGAAAAATGAGAGTTTTTGGTGTTTTTGGATTTGAAGCTGTGAAACAGCTTGCCTGCGTCTCTATTTAAATATAAATCAAAACCCATGCAGTTCTCCCTTCTTGCGAAAGAGGTTTGATTTAATTTTAAGAAAAGATTGATTTTGATTCTTTTAATTGATTTATACCAATTAATTTAAAGGTACAAACATGATACCTTACTTTGAATGGGGACGCCTTCTTAGAAGGGGTCAAGTCTTGCTTTATGGGGATGACTTCTTAAAGTTCGCCCGAATTAGAGTTTCACTTTGGTTTTGATAAAAGTCATGGGGGATGCCTTCTTAGAGTTCACCCAGATCAAAGTTTTAGTTTGATTTGGTAAGATTAACACAGCGACATGCTTATTGTCGAACTGATTTGATAGATGGTGTGGAGATGCCTCCTTAGAGTTCACCCGGATCAGAATTCAATTAGCACGATAGTGATACTTCTAGATTGACTCAAAGAGAGAGATCTCTAGGTCTTCTATTCCTCTCACTCAAAGAGTTTTGGAGAAATCGGATCAAATTCAAAGAGAAGTGAACCACTTATGATAAAGAAAGTTGGTTATAGGGGGAGAAGAGAGAGCCAACTAAGGAAAACTTGACTTAGCTGTTTTGGTGTAACTCAAGGAGAGTTGATATAATTTGAGAAGGTGTTAGACCTTTAGTGCTTTAACATGCTCATTTTGATGGGTACAAATAACTAATTAACTGTCACACCCCAACTCCAGTGGTGCGACGGTCCTAGGGCAAGGGTAGGCTTAAGGTCACCATAAACCCGTAGAACTCACAGATCACAATTCTCATTAATGCCAAATAGATTATAACATCGCCTTTTTATCATAAAATTTCCATATTCATACATATAATCAAATGAAATCAAACACATCCTTCTATATCATTCCATATCTTTCTCTTGTTCCTTGATGATCTAAAGAAGACATCTCTCATCAAAGAGGAACAAGAGTATCCAAAGGATAACATTCATACATCAAAATATTCTAGTATTC
>CANXYC010031840.1:0-18018 GCA_948193065.1 Aleurites moluccanus
GTAGCTCCCGAATCAAACAAAACTCTAGCATTCAAGGCTTGAATCGGAAGAATACCTGTAACCACAGTATTGGATGCTTGAGCTTTATGCTGTACCAAGGCAAAAACTCTCCCTCTGCCTTTACCCATCGAAGCTGATCCAGAAGCCTGAGACTCATGCTGACTTGATCCTCTGCCGGCTTTAACATTTCTGCCCAAAATACCTCGACCTCCTCCTGGTTGCTGACCAATGCTCCTCTCTCTGCTCATCTGAACCGTAGCCTGAGAAGCCTAATGCCTAACTCCAAAAGAAGGCTGTGGACAATCCTTAAGAAGATGACCATGCTGTCCACATCCATAGCATGTACCTGATGCATAAAAGCAAAGTCCTCTATGAAGCTTACCACAAGTAGGACAAGAAGGATTAGTCCTAGGTGGTGCTGAACTGGTTGCACTGTGGCTCACTTGAGAAACAAATCTGGAGGGATTCAGTCTCTGCTGAAATCTCCCCAATGGCCCTCTAAATCTCCTCTAGGAACTGATTGAGGCACCACATTCATACTCTTCACCCCACTGTCTTGCCTAGAAGAGCTTCCAACCTTAGCCTTCTTCTTCTTTTCTCTCTCGGATCTGGCTTCCAATTCTTTGTTCTTAATCACTCTTGCCTTATCCACTAGCTTGGAATAGGAATCAAACTCAAGAGCAACCAATACTTTAAATAACGGAGCCACCAATCCCCTACGGAACCGCTGAATCCGTGCCGCTTCAGAAGGCACAAGAGTTGGAGCAAACTTACTTAGTTGGCTGAACTTTTTCGCGTACTCTGATACAGTCATACCCGGAGTCTGAACCAACCTCTCAAACTCCATAGCTTTAACATCCCTTACACTCTCCAGAAGAAATTCATCAAGGATCATTTCTCTGAATCTCTCCCATGACAGCTCTTCATTATCTCGAAGTATACCAGAAATGCTTCTCTTGAACCAATCTTTCGCTTCAGTCTTCATTAAATAACCAGCAAACTCAATGGCTCTCCTATCAGGAATCCTTAAAATCTGGATCTTCGCTTCTATTTCTTCCAGAAAATCAGTAGGATCTACCTCACCTCGATACTCTGAAGGTTTGAGCTTCAAAAACTTCTCAAAATATACCTCCTCAACCTGATGTACCATTACGGGCAGGAGTGGAGGAACTGGAATATCTAAAACTGCTTGAACATGAGGAGCTTGTTACTACCTCTACTAAGTAATAAACTCAGCTAATACATCACAGTTCCTCTGCAGCTGGTCTAACTGCTGTGCCATATGAGCCACATCCACTGGTAGCACAGGAGGAACCTCATCTCCTCGATTCCCTCATACTGAACCCTCTTCAGAAGGAAATTATCGCCTAGGACGGCCTCGACCTCGTCCTCTTCCTCGACGTGGAGGCATCTCGATACTGATAAGAAGAACAAACACATCAGACTCACTACGCACACTTAACACAGATATACATATCAAAGGAAGACACAACTAGACGAGACATGATCCTATGCTCCGTAGTTATCTTAATCAACACTTATACTAGTGCTCATGCATCTCTATCTGTCTTCTATGTTAAGGATTGCAAACCTAAAGCTCTAATACCACCTCTATCACACCCCAATTCCAGTGGTGCAACGGTCCTAGGGCAAGGGTAGGCTTAAGGCCACTATAAACCCGTAGAACTCACAAATCATGAATCTCATATACCATTCTATCAAATTTAATATCATACATTCTCATATAATGATTAATTCCATACATATAATTTAACATCAATCATATCTTTTCTATTATCATTTCATATTTTCCTATTGTTCCTTAATGATCAAAAGAAACATCTCACATCACTGAGGAACAAGAGTATCCAAAAGCTAACATTCATACATCAAAATATATTAGTATCCTCAAATGGTTATCTACGGAGCTCTAGAGTATACTCCCATTACACATTGTGTCACAATACCATTAATTAAATATACAAAATATCTCAAAAGAATTATTACAATGAAGCTTCTTAGAACGAACAAGTCAAGAAGCCCAATCCTCTCTATTAGCTCCCTCACGAGCTATGTTATCACCTGAAATCCACAAAAGAGGAGTGAGCCTTCAACTCAGTAAGATATGAACACAATAATCAAATATCTGAATATTGAATCATGGTTATGAACAAATAATTATACATATAGGTATGAAAGAAATTATAAGCTTTGGTTGAAGGAAACATGGTTCTCACAATAATTTTGGCTATATCAAATCATATCATAAATCAAATCATGGTTCATATTTAGAACATAGAATGCCCACAAAGAATGGCATTATCAAATCTCATATGGAAGAACTGATCTCATATCATATCATACGTATTGGTAGCCTTGCTACCTTAACGTGCACACATGCTTGGCCAGGCATGCGCCTAAAGCTCATGGCCCCCTCTAAGTAGAACACCGATAAAAACCCTATCGGCTGGGCTCCCAAAGTGCACAATTGACCAATGAATTTACTCTCATTGGGAAGAGCGTTCTATCCATAGGTCATAGGTTTCAATATAGGATACATATTGGTCGCAAGACCATCATCATACAATATTATTCAAATCGGTTCACAAGCAAGAAGTGTATAGACTTGATCCAAGAAGATTGATCAAGCCATTCACATTACACAAGTGTATAAATATATATATATATATAATAGGATATTCAAATATAAGAATGCATTGGTCATTTTAATTTCAAAGGGCAATAATAAAATGGGATGTTCATACTTACCTCTTACAAAATTTTCTCTTAAATTCCTTTTTAGAATCTGCTCACTTAATTCCTGAATCAAATTCGAATTTCTCCTCTTAAGAAATTCCCTAAATATACAAAATTAGGGTTTCTCCAAACCAATAATATTCATCATGATTTCCTATTAATTAACTATTTTAGAGTCCCTATTCTTAATTCCCAACAACAATTTCATTTATCTCTTAAAGAAAAACTGCATTTAATTTGCATTAAATTTTCGGACTTACTGTTCATGACAGTTTCACCCAACTGATTTCTCCCACATTAATTACCATTAATGGCTTCAGATCACTAGCAATAAATTCTGTATACCCAGTATTAATTTTCCTAACCCATAGACTTAAATAAATCTAAAGAAAATTTACCTTATTTCCTTCAAGCTGAAATTCTGAGATTACTGCTCAAATCTTATGATTTCTTCCTTAAAATATGCTAATCTAGATTTCTATTACATTAATTTGAGTATTAATGCCTCAGACAAGAAATGGAAATAATATGAGAAAAGACTGAATTTAATCGAAAGAAGAAGAAAGAAAAATCGTGAAACGCTACTGGGTTTAAATAAACACTGCCCCAGAAACACGCCACCCAGCTCGCCAGTCTGCCTTGGCAAAGCTCCCTTGCCTAAGCTAGCTTGCCAAACTTGATCCGGCAATGCTACCTCGCACATTCCAGTTCGCATGTGCTACCTCGCATATGCTGCCTCGCCAGACTCTCCTCGCAACTCTTCCTCGGATATGCCAACTCGGCAATGCTTCTTTGCCTCTTCGCCTCTTTGCTTCTTCATGAACTGCCACTTCGCACATTCTCTCTTTGCATAATGCCTCTACACATAATCCTCTTCGCTTTTCCTCTTCGCCAAATCCTCTTCGTCTTTCCTCTTCGCCAAATCCTCTTCGCCTAATCCTCTTCGCCTTTCCTCTTCGCCAAATCCTCTTCGCCTTTCCTCTTCGCCAAATCCTCTTTACGAATTGCCACTTTGGCAAACTCACCTCCCCACTTCGCCATTTAGCCACTTCGCAAAATGCTCCTCTCATTTTGCTGGCTCGCCATAACAAAGTTCCTCTAAGTTAAAACCCTGCCTGGACATCCCACACTTAGCCAGCTCGCAAATGAGCTACAAATATCCAAACTTACTAATTCTTTTTATTACTTATAATCAACATATAAGGGCATAATATATCAAAATTTCAAATCAAAAGAACCAATACACAGACCATGGTGACTCTCCAAAGTTTACCTAGACTTGCTGCCTTAGAATCTCTCCGAATAGGTTTGATAAAACCCACTCTACACTGAGATACACATATCCAAAAATTCTGAAATTTTATAGTCATCTTCACAACACACAAAAGAACATTTTTCATGTTCACATCTTTGGCTGATTCTGCCTCAGTCATTCCCAGTAATTTCAAAAAGACATTGCATCCCTGCAGAAACTCTCAACCAGACCAGCCTTACTCAAATAGACACAACTCATCACACATATAGAATTTTTCCAAACCATTTTACAGAATTATAATCAAGACATAAACTCACAATTTTTATGTTTTACACTTTATCAAATTATGTCTTTAAGAATATAAAATTATCATCACAAAATCCTACAGCATCCAAAACAGAAATTCTTGAAATTCTCAACATTCTCATTTAAAATTAAAATCATTCTCCAAACTTATAAAATCAATAAAACACTACAAAAATAGCAGAAACTACATAACCATAGACCACATGATGTGGAGGAAGTAAGCTTTGAGTTTATGGATCGTTTTGATAAGCTGAAATCCAAACAGGGGCTCAAATAGTATTCATTTATCGGCAGGTGGAATAGTGACCCTAACTTTTGATCAAAGATTAGTCACAGGGCCCATAATATATTAAAAGAAAATTATTTTTGAGCCTAATAGTTTTCATCCTCAAAATCATCCATTTAGGGCCTCAACGGGCCATTTTAAATTTCAGAATTATTTTTATTATTTTTAAATTTATGTATTGTATTTTCTATTTTTAATATTAGAGTTTGTGATTGTATTTAAGTCTTCTATTCATTATTTTAAAGGCATCTTTCAATTAATAAAAATTCAAAAACCCTAAAACCTTTGTGTTTTACTTTGAATGCATATTTTGACCACATTTGTGATATAATGCCTTTGCATTCAACAAGAGAAAATTATTAGACTGTATGCATAAGTGACTTAGCTGATAAAGTCTAAGTTATCAGGGTCTTACCTAGGATGAGCCATGTTGCCCTAGGTGTATGCTTCGTGCAAGCATATGTTCATTATTATAGGGACTAGTACTATTTTACATGGTTAGGATGTATTGATTGATTAATGTCATTCCTTCTAGACATATTAATGTTATTGTTCATTGGGCCTATTTCATTATTATTGATATATGTATACATGTATATATATGATTCATTGTATTCTTTTAAAGAATCTCATGTATTAATGCATTTCATAACTCATTAAGTTGATAGCTCACCCATCTTTATTATTTTTTTAGGTACTAAAGTAGAAGGCCTAGAGGGTGATAATAGAGATTCTTGAATGTTTTTCTCCACAAGAAGCCACACATTTATAGTTTTGAAACATTATTTGTATTGAATTTGTTATTTTCGATGTATATACTATAGTTACTCTGTAGCATAAGATGACTTATAGATATAGACTAGTATGATTCATTTTGAAACATTATTAGTCTTTCTCTTGTTCATTGTGGATGATGGCTTAAAGGTTGTCCTTTGATCCATAGTCAAAAATGGGACTGTATCGATATGATTTATATTGGTTTTGATAGTATGGATTATATGGCGACTGTATTTATATAATGAACCAGGAATTCTATAGACTGCATTGGGTTCTATGGGTGTTTGGTGATCTTATACTTACTAATGCACTAGGACTGTCATACCAATAGAGTCGGGTTATGACCAAGGTAATATCAAAGCATAAGTTTAAGACTATGAAGGATATTATATAATCTATAGCCTAGAAATATGCATGAATAGGAAAACTACAGAGCATAATGTTTGCCTTAAATGGTATGGATTTTTAAATTTTAATGCAATTCTTACCCTATATGTAATATACTAACAAATTCAATGCAAATTAAAAATATAGTCAGGGATAGAGAATTCTTAGCTAATATTTTTATAGTGATTCGAATAATAACTCCTCTCTTATGTCTACTTCTCTTAATCTCATAACTTGAGGTTTCACTAGATAAAAGGGATTGCACCTAATGCTTATTTTGCCCTAATTCACCGGAATTTCGCCCATAATAGTTATCTGGGATTTTGCCCTAGTTCGTTTAGGATTTTATCTAACTCAAGTTTACACCAAGAGAATATGATAGTTTAAGTCTCTCTAGACTTTACACTGAAGCTCTACAAAAGATAAAGAATCAAGCTCAAGGCTTTTACAATAAGAACAATTAAAAATATAAAATCTAGAGCAAAGTGTTCTAAAATATAGTATGAAGATCAAAGATGAAAATTTGATTTATTTGCACTTGAATCACATAAATAGCTTTGTCGTTTTCATATAAGGTTCACCCTTAAATAGCCCAACTCTTCAAACTTCAAAATTTTACCATTTGGATTTAAAATCAGCTTTTTTGTACTTCCAATGACTAGTCAATCTACCCGAGTTTTGTCTGATCTTGACTAGTAATGCCCATTATAATATGTAATGATCGTTACTAATGGGTTGTAATGAGCATGGAGATTGGAAACACTCGTTAAAAAGGTCTATATCTGAATTTAGGAATTTGAGTATTTGGAGTATAATGCTCGTCATGAAATCTTAACGAGTGTTATGGAGCTATAATAGGCTTAAAGCTTCTATAACAGGCTTGAAGCTTCTGTAACAGGCTTGAAGATCTTATCTTGTGTGAACAATAATTAATTTACCTCGATAAGTAACGTTCGTTATTTCTATAATAATGAGCATTCCTTCTTGCTAGCTTATCTGAAAATATAGTCACTATATTTGAATAATTTCCATGTCAGACTTCCTTATTGCTCATTTTAGTTGGTAATGAGCATTATTGCCCTGTAACGGGTGTTTTATTTTTCCTTGGCTCAATACCTCATGCTCATTGATTTGCCTCGCTTATTTTCCATCACATGCTCAAAGGTTAACAAACATTCCTTAACTGTAATGAGCATTACTGATTCTCACTTCAATTTCTTAAATGCTTGCCTCTCTTGCTAGTATTTGGCTCGATAAGTAAATAACATGAATTATACAAAGCATACATTATACCTGCAATTTCAACAATAACGAACTCAAAGCATATGTTAAGTGAATTAAAAAATTAAACTCAGTTTTGGAATCATCAAAATACATATAAAGAGACAACAACATCCCCTTTTTTTTTATGGTGATAAAAGTAAGATGTTTAAATATATAAATCACTTAGTTATGCAAATAAATTCTCATATATATACCAAATCAAGCTATTCTCTCCCTTTTTATCCTAATAAAAATGTGAACAAAGACAAGGAAAGCTCCTCTAAATATATGCATCTCATACATGTAAAAGTTCAATTTCTTCAATTACTCTCCCTCTTTTTATCAATATCAAAAATATGGGGCATAATGAAAATATAAGTTAAAAACAAATTCATCATAAATACAAAAATAATATCCAAAAATCAAACTAAATAATTCTCCCTATTTTTCAAGCGTTTCTCCCCTTTAATTAAATGTGCTCAAGGAATGCTTGACAAATTATTAAAATAAATTTATACAAAATGATATTATCAAAATACATATAAGTGTAAAAGCATGGATAATATCAATTGTTTTCATTTTTATGAAAATCATATTAAATGCATATTCATCAATCAAGATAATAATTTGTGCATAAAGCGATGTTAAAAAAAAATATGACCAAATTTGGAATTTCATTTTGTTAAAATCAATTTTTTTAAAAAAAATTAGACAAGTAAGTATATATGGAGATATTTGAATAATATCAATAAAACTAATAATACCAATTCAATTAAATGATGATACCAATTGGATAAAGACCAATTATCGTATAAGCAAAAGACTAATAGAATCAATTCCACTAATTTCTAATATTCGAGAGTAAATAATCTATCAAATTAGTTTAACACTCTTTCACTTGAAACAATAGAATGTCATAAGCTAAAAAAAATCAAATTAAGCAAAGTTGTATGACACAACAAATACAATAATATTGATTCATGATGAATAATGAAAATTTACAAGAATTTTAATTATTCATTTAACAATCATTACACTTATATCACAACAATCATATGTATAAAATCACATATAAATAATTAAACATACCCTTAATCAATTTATAGCATTTGACAATAAATATACAATCAATAACATACCAACCATTTAAATTGCAAGGGGTAAGAGATGATATTTGTTTACCTCTCGTGCTTTTAAGAAGCTAATAATCACTCTTTTACCTTTCTCAACCACTTCCTTTATTAATGCCAATTGATGATTGATTGTTGGCTAATTCATGACATTTGTTAAATGTCAATTGTTGTGCTCATGGAGGTAGGATATGGCTTTTTGTACTTCCCATATTCTTTCTTTAGGTTCCTTGAGTGAACTTAACTAGATTTGACATTTTGTAATCTAGCTTCCAAATAGTTGAGGTCAATAGCATTATATGTCATTTTATGAGCATTTGGAATTTGCTTCATGGTCTCATTTTTCACTCTTTATTCTTTTGTCCCTACAAAACAAGATTTCAATTTTGGTATCCATGTGCTTTTGGGTCCATCTTAGTTAGCATGTTCGGAGACCTTACACTACTATTTTCAGGCTTTGATTTTTTTAGAATCCAAACCTTTCTAATTGTGTATAATCTTTTATATTTAATGGAATAATTTTTATATGCATTACCATAAAAATGACAATGATATTATTTCATTAAGATTTTTGGCTGATTTTCATTATTCTTAAAGAAATTCTCATATTTCTTTTCATTTAATTTTGCTTTATAACATAAACCAACATTATTAGAAATTCCTCTTTGTAAGGTATTGATATTTTCTAAGAAGTTCCTTTGAGTTATTAAGTTCACTCTTAATCTTATCATGATCACAATATAATTTATCAAAATTATTTTTTAAATCAATTATTTGAGATATGAGTTTTTCTTTTTCAATTAAAATTTCATCAAAATTTAATTTTGAAAGCTCATCATGCTCATTTTTCAAATTGGAAAAATTTCTTTTTTAAAATAATATTTTCTTTTGATACAATTAAGAAATTTTCCATTAATTCATCAAACACATTTTGAAGCTCATTAAAAGTATAAGATAGAGAGTGTACCTCATTACAGCTAGATTCTTTTTCATCTTCAAGATTATCCTTTATAGCCATGAAGCAAGAGAATGATACTTCATCTTCCTCATTCAAAGATGCTTCATCATTTCATGATTTACTATCACTCCATGCCATGTAGGCTTTATCTTTCTTTATGCATCTTTTTTCTTTTTTTTCTTGGGCGATGAACTTGCTAAATTTTCTAGTAAGTAGCTTTATCTATTCTTCATCTTCATCACTTGATGAGCTTTTAACTTTAACTTTAAATGCATTGGCCTTCTTGGTCCTAGATGTACTTTATTTGTTCTTCTTTTTTCTCTTGTCTCTTGACTATTATTTTGCTTCATCTCATATGTGATGAGATTTCCAATTAACTCTTCAAGAGTTAATGAACTTAAATCATTGGATTCTTCAATTGCATCTATTTTGGAGTCAAATTTCTTTGGTAAGGATCTCAAGAGCTTGGAGATTAATTCTCTTGGTTTGAAGACCTTTCCAAGTTCTTTAAGTTCATTCACAATAGTTGTGAACTTTTTGTACATGTTAGAGATGGACTCTTTTTCCTTCATCAAGAAACTTTAAAACTAGAAGTGATAATATTATCTCGATGTCCTTAAATTGACTAGTTCCCTCATGGGTCATTCTTAGCATATCTCAAATTTCCTTGGCCATTTTACATGCCTATACCCTATTGAATTATGTTTCATTCAAGGAACAAAATAACAACTCCATTATTTTATAGTTTAGAGCTAAGTTCTTCTTGTCAACTTCGGTGTAGGTAGAGGGATCTTTTAGCTTGTTTGTACTTCTAACCATAGGAATGTACAAACCATTTTCCACAATATCCCAAAGGTCATATCCTTTTGAACTTATGTGAACCCTCATCCTTATCTTCCATTGGTTGAAATTGGAGCCACAAAACAAAAGAGGTCTTGTACTACATTGGCTCTGTTCAAATGTTGAACTTGATATGCCTACCATAAAGATCATAAGCTCTAAAAATCGTATGATTTTAAGCAAATTAGAGCACAAGCTTTAATGCCAATTTTTTCCCTGAAAGGCAATAATCCTAAAAAGGGGTGAATGATATTTTCAAATTTTAATGCAATTCTTACCCTATATACAATATACTAACTTTTTAAATGTAACAAAAAATACAACAAATGATAGAGAATTCTTAGCTAATATTTTTATAGTGATTCAAAGCACAACTCTCCTACATCTACTTCTCTCAAGCCTATGACTTAATGTTCCACTAGCTGAACGGGATTGTGCCCAAAATTTACAATAGTTGACTGAAATTTTATCCTAGTTCAATGGGATTTTGCCCACAATAGTTATCTGGGATTTCGCCCTAGTTTATTCATGATTTCTCCAACTCAAGTTTACAACAAAAATATATGAGAGTTTAAGTTTATCTAAACTTTACAATGAAGCTCTACAAAGGATAGAGAATTAAGCTCAAAGCTTTTACAATAAGAACATTTAAAAATATAAAATCTATAACAAAGTGTTCTAAAAAAGAGTATGAAGGTCATAAATAAAGACTATTTTATTTGCACTTTAATCACTTAAATAGCTTCATCTTTTTTAATATAAGGTTCACCCTTAAATAGCTAGCTCTTCAGACTTCAAAATATGACCATTTGGATTTAAAATTATCTTTTTTCATACTTCCAACGACTAGTTGATCTGCTTAGGTTTTGTTTGATCTCAACTGATAACGCCCATTATAATGTGTAACAATTGTTACCGATGGGCTATAATGAGCGTGAAGATTGGTAATGCTCCTTAAAAAGCTTTTTGCCTAAATTAAGGAATTTGAGTATTTGGAGTATAATGTTAGTCATGAAATCTTAATGGGCATTATGGAACTATAACGAGCTTGAAACTTCTGTAACGGACTTGAAGATCCTTTCTTTTGTGAATAGTAATTGATTTATCTCGATAAGTAACTTTTCTTACTTCCATAGCAATGAATGTTCCATCTTGCTAGCTTATTTGACAATATAACCTTTATTTTTGAATAATTACCATGTCAGACTACCTCGTTATTCACTTGAGTTGGTAACGAGCGCTATTGCGAGGTTCTATTTTGCCTTGGCTCGATACCTCATGCTCATTGATTTTCCTTGTTGATTGCCTCAGCTCATTGATTCTCCATCTCATACTCAAAGGGTAACAAGCATTTCTTAACTGTAATGAGCATTACTGATGCTCGCTTTAATTTCTTGAATTTTTGCCTCACTTGCTAGTATTTGGCTCGATGAGTAAAGAGCATGAATTATACAGAGCATAGTTACACTTGCAATTTCAACAAGAACAAACTCAAATCAAATGTTAAGTAAATTAACAAATTAAATTTAGTTTCATAATCTTCAAAATATATAGAGAGAGACAACACATAGGATCCTATCCATCATTGTTATATTTTCCTTTAATATAGATCTACATATACCATTATGTTATGAGTCGAAGTCTATTTGTTTCCTCTTATCAATTAATAGAATAATGCTTCTTTAGAGGTCACCCTAAAAGGATTGCTCCTTTTATTATTCCACCCAGTGAAGGTTCAATGATTCCTCCCCTTGTACCTCATGTTAATATAGTCGTAATGGTCCACTGATTGGATCAATTACAGAGAAATTATAAGCATTTGGTTGAGTTTATAACCCAACAAAGGCAATAATCGGTTCCTCTGCCACTAGTTGCTCTTGTAGCTCCTCTTACTATGGCTCCTCCTCAGCCATAAATGGTACCACAAATAGAGTAGGTATCATTTGAGAAATTCCTAAAGTTAGAGCCTTTTAAGTATAAAGGTGAGGTAGTTGAGGATAAGGCTCAAATAATGAGAATACATGATTAAAAAGCAATAGAGTTTATTGATCATTTGATGAAAAGGATGCAAGAAATTAGTTTAAATGAAGTGTTACTGTGTTACTTCGGGATAATGATGAAATCATATGGAAGCACTTCAATGAATTGGTGATTAATGAATTTCTTCCTGAAAGTATAAGGGAAGCAAAGGCTTTGGAATTTGAGAGGCTAGTTCATATCTCAGATATATTGGTATTGAAGTATACAAAGAAATTCACCCAGTTGAGCAAGTTTGCTCTGAACTTGTGCCTAATGAAGCGGCTAGAATTCATCAATTCAAAAGGGGATTAATTACTCCCTTATTAAAAGTATTAGCCACCCATGAATTTGATTCCTTATACATAATTGTAGATAAAGTAAAGGTAATTGAGTATAAGGAGATGGAAGTGAGGACTGCTAAGGAACAAAGAAAGAAAGCCAAAATTGGAATCTCCTCCAAACAAAATAAAGATGAGAATAGGGTTAAAAGTATGGGGTTTCCTCTTTATCAACTCTATTGGCTATTTTTAAAGGGTCAGTCAAGGAGATCCTAGCCTAGACAAAATCTATCTAGACTTGCTACCCGTATGAGTTATGACATCGCCAGTTTTGCACCATCGAGAGCTTTAATTCCTCATTGCCCTACTTGTGGGAAAAGACATTCATGTTAGTGTTATGTAAAGACAGGTGTTTGTTTTAACCAGGGCAAACTGGGCATTCTATAAAGAATTGACCACAAGCAACACCAATAGGTAGACCCCAAGCTTCTCAATCTATAGTTCAGATGGAAAAGGGTGGTAATGGTGGTATAAACGAAGCATAAGAAAAGGTAATAAAGCTTGTAGAGAATCAAGGCAAGCAGCAGGATAAGCTTCAGGGCAAGCACCTATAGGTAGAGGCAGAGGGAGAATCTTAATATCAACTTAAGAGGAGGCACAGGCCATTAACATAGTTGTTATAAGTATTCTTCTTATTCAAGCCTTGAATGCAAGAGTATTATTTGATTATGGAGCTACACACTCCTTTATGCAATGCTCATTACATACAGGGTCTAATTTAAGAAATTCATATAGAAAGGAAGTTTACAGGTGTTACAAATGGTTAATACCTTTACCATCGTCAAAGTGTCCTCCTTATGGATTTAACCACTTAAGATTAATTCTATAACTTTAAATAGCATATTGTTAATCTAAGTTAACACTTTTAAGGGTTATGCAAGCTCAAACACTATCTATATCAAGCAAAATCAATTCACGGCACACAATCCATTAATCAAACCATGCTATACAACTCAAATATAAACATTCTCCCCTCTTTAAAGAAAATTTGTCCTTAAATTTAAGAAGCATACCAAAGAATGGAAAAAATTGAATACTTAGCTTGTATGATTGCCTCACTCTCCCAAGCACATTCTTTCATAGCTTAATTTCGCCACAATACCTTTACCATTAGAATTTCCTTATTTTGAAGTCTCTTAACCATTTTATTCATAATCACTATTAGGAATTATTCATATGACAAATCCCTACTTGAGATCCAATGGTTGGGTTTGTAATAAGTGACATATATTTGGAATATACTATAGAGATGTGGAACATCGGATGCACATTGTCCAAGTTTGGCATGAGTACCAATCTATAGGAAACCTCTCCAAAACTATCCAAAACCTCAAATGGACCAATGTATCTTGGAGATAAGCTTCTTTTTTTTTTCCAAATCTCATTACACTCTTCATTGTTGAGATCTTCAAGAATACATGGTCATCAATGGCAAATTGAAGGTCTTTTTACTTAGGATCGACATAACTCTTCTGGTGACTAAAGGTTGTATTCAACCATTCCTTAATTAGAGCTACTTTCTCTGTTGTGTATTGGATTAAGTTGAGTCCCTTAATAAAATTTTCTCCCACTTTATCTCAGCAAATGGGAGACCTACTTTTTCTCCTATACAAAGCCTCATATGGTGGCATCTTGATTATAGAATGATAACTAGTGTTATAGGAAGACTTAATCAATGGTAGTTAATTGTCCCAATTCCCTCTAAAATCTATAATGCACATCCTCTACATGTCTTCTATAGTTATGATGGTTCTTTCATATTAGTCGTATGTTTAAGGATAAAAAGCCTTACTAAAATATAATTATGTCTAAAGATTCTTGCAACTTCTATTAAAATCTCGTCAATATATTAATGGGTATATTGTGAAATCAAATATATGGTCTTTACTAGTAAAAAGTGAGCTGACTCGATCAATCTATTCACTATTATCCAAAAAAAGTCATGCCTATTAAAATTTTTTCGCAAGCCTACCATAAAATTCATTGTCACTCTCTCCTATTTCCATTCCTATAATGGTAACTATTGAAGCAACCCAAAAAGCTTTTGGTGCTCAAACCTTACTTATTGGCATATCAAATATCTTATTACAAACTTTGTAATGTTCCTATTCATCCCATTCCACCAATAAGAGTCTTTAACATCATGTTACATCTTGGTTGCACCTAGACATATATTATATGTTGCATTATGAGCTTTTTTTTATGATCTATTCCCTTAAATCATCCACTGCAAAAACATATAGTCTAGTGCCATTCCTTAAAACACCATTTACAATAACAAACCCATGAGCTTTCTCTGTTTTCATATTTTTCTTTAGCTTGACCAACCGAGGATCCTTATCTTGGGTTTCCTTTATCTGATTAATTAAGAGCGGTTTGACCTAAAAGTGTGTTAAAAGCACTTCAGAATCAGTAAATTCAAATTGAACTCCAATACTATATAGGCTTGCATTTCCTTTATTAATGGCCATCTACGAACTTGGATATAGGCTAAACTCCGTAATGATTTATGGCTCAAAGCGTCGGCCATTACATTCGATTTTCCCAGATGGTACAAGATCTCATAATTATAGTCTTTAAGCAATTCCATCCATTTTTTTCCCCAAGGTTCAAATCTTTTCACTATAAGATATTCTTTAAGCTATTGTGGTTGATATAGATCTCACATTTCTCCTCATATAGATAGTGTCTTCAAATCTTCAAAGGGAACATTACTGTAACCATTTCCAATTCATGGGTTGGGTAATTTAATGTATGTTTTCTTAGTTGTCTAGAAGCATAAGCTATTACCTTACCATTTTGCATTAACACACTTCCAAATCCCATTCTCTATGTATCATAATACACCGTATATCCTCTTTTGGCAATGCCAAGATTAGTGTCATGGTGAGATGAGTCTTGGGCTTTTGGAAGCTCTCTTCGCACTCATCCAACCACTAGTACTTTACTTGCTTTTGAGTGAGCTTGGTTAATGGAGCTATTAACTTAGAGAAATCTTTGACAAATCTTCCGTAATAGCATGCTAAACCCGAGAAGCTTCTAACTTTTGTCATATTGGTGGTCTAGGTTAATTAAGGATCGCCTTAACTTTATTCGGATCCACTTGAAGCCCATTTTAATTGACCATAGGCCTTAAAAAGTACACGTTATCCAATCAAAATTCACACTTGGAGAGCTTAACATACAATTAGTGCTCTCTCAAAGTTTGCAAAACTACTCATAAATATTCTTCTTGATCTTCATTGATGTTTGAATACACCAAAATGTCATTGATGATCATAATCTCAAACTTACCCAAAAGTAGCTTGAAGACTCTGTTCATCAAATCCATAGAGGCAACCAATACATTTCTTAATCCAAAAGGCTGCACTAAGAAATCATAATACTCATACCTCGTTCTAAATGATGTCTTTGGTACATCCTTCTTCCATATCTTTAATTGATGGTAGCCTTATCTCATGTCTATCTTAGAGAAATGGATTGCCCCTTACAATTAATCAAATAAGTAATCAATTCAGAGAAGCATATACTTGTTCGGAATAGTGACCTTGTTGAGTTGTCGATAGTCAATGTATAATCTCATCAAGCCATTCTTTTTCTTAGCAAATAAGATTGGTTCATCCCAAGTGAGTTGCTAGGTGTAATAAACCTTTTATCGAGCATATCTTGCAACTACACCTATAACTCCTTCAATTCTATATGTGCCATATGATAAGGAGGAATGGAGATTGGATTTGTACCTAGTAACACCTTAATGTTGAACTCAATCTCCTTTTCTGGCAGTAACCCAACAATTCATCAGGAAAGGTATCTTGCTTTAAATCTCGAACATAAGCCAAATACCCTTAGCAACCCTTCCTCAATAATCTTCTAGCTCCAATAGCATATATCAAATTATATGGGGCTCCACTCCTTTCCTCATGAAACTTAAACTTATCACCTAAAGGTGGCTTCAAAATTGTCTTCTTCAGGTTGTAATCAATTGTGGCAAAGTACTGGGACAACCAATCAATGCCCAAGATCACATCAAATTTCAAAACCAATAACTCAATCAAGTTTGCTTTAAGGTTCTTACCACTGATACTCACCAAACATGAAGGATAAATATTATGCACTTCTATCTCCTCCACTAAAGGAGTTGAAACAATCAAAGCATTCTCCATCAATTTACATGCCACAAATAACTTCCTTGTAAAATAGGAGAAACAAAAGAGTGTATAACTTTGGAGTCAAACAACACTCTTGCATTTAACGCTTGGATAGGGAGAATACCAGTGACCAATGTGTTTGAGCCTTGAGCCTCCCACTGAGTAAGCACAAAGACTCTCCCTCTGTCTCTGTATAATAGTGCATGTCTTGAAGTCTAACCCGATGCTTGCTCTAAACCTCTTCCAGCTTTATTACCTTTTTCCCAAGCTCTCTCTACCTATTTGTTCTCCACTATCATCGGTCCTCTCTATTTAGATTGTAAATTGATAAGCTTAAAGTCTAATGACAAGTGTAATTTGTGAGCAATTCCTCACAAAGTGTCCCATTTGCCCACAGTTGAAAGATGCACATGCCTCCACATAATATTGCCCAAAGTGTTTCTTCTCACAAGTAGAACAGTGAGAAATTATAACCCTAGTCAATGCATAATTAGCAATGCCATAACTCATATAAGTAGCAAGTTTAAAGAGATTATGCCTAGGTTGGGATCTCTTTGGATTACTTGTAGAATTGGTCAGTGGAGCAGACTAGACAGATATCCCCATACTTTTCACCTCTACTTAACTCACGACCTTGTTTGAAGGAGCTTCCAACTCGGGTCTTCTTCTTTTGCTCCCTTGCCATTTTAACCTCCATCTCCCTATTTTCAATAAACCTCGCCTTATTCATAATCTTGGAGAAAGAGTCAAATATATGGCCAGCCAAACATCTGAATCGATGGAGTAGTCAAACCCCTGTAAAACTATTGAATCTTAGCTGCTTCATTCGGTATTAGAGCTAGAGAAAACTTGCTCAATTGATTGAATTTTTTAGGACACTCAGAAATAGAAATTTCCATATTTTAATCTGGCTTTTCAAAATCTAAAGTCATTGCCTCTCTTATACTCTTCGAAAATGACTTATTAATCACTTGCTCCTTGAAATTCTCCCAAGTAATTTCTTCATTATTTTGGAGCAACCCTGCAATACTCCTCTTGAATCAATCTCTTGCATTCTCCTTTATTAAATGGCTGACAAATTCCATGACTCTTCTATCTGGTACCCTCATAATCTGAGCTTTATCCTTTATCTCTTCAAGAAACTCGGTAGGGTCTACTTCATCCTAGTATTCTGATGGCTTTAGCTTAAGAAACTTTTCAAAAGAGATCTCATCCACTTGTGGTATATAGGTGGCTAAGGAGCCACACAAGAAGGAGGAGCTTGAGCTAAAGGAGATTGAGGAATTTGTTGTCTTTGTTAAGTGATGATCTTCACCAACATCTCATAGTTCCTTTTTAGTTGATCCAATCTTTGGTAAGGGTGAGCAAAAAACTAAAGTAATTGAATCGAACCTAATTTGGTCAGTTCAATTTGGTTCGATTTAAATTTTGATTCGAATTGAGTAATTTTTTAGAAATTTTAGTCTATTTGATTCGATTTGGTTTTATTAAAAAAAATAAAGTAACTGAACCAACTGAAATATATATATATATATATATATATATATATATATA
>CANXYC010031898.1:0-23507 GCA_948193065.1 Aleurites moluccanus
TCACTCATATAGCTGATCAGACTGTATGGCAGAGAACACTCCTCTCAGCTGGGGTCCACTGCAAACATTTAATTGTGCATAATGCCTGATACAATTATTATCCTACTCTATTAGGTGAGTAGGCCTATCATTAGCACATTAAGTTTGTATTCTATTCAAGGCTCACATTTAATAATGAAGAGAAATGATAAATGTTAAGATTCAACAAAGTGGCATTTGGCCACATTTTTAATGGCTAATATACCAATTTGTTCTTTAAATGCTTAACCATTTGTAAATTGTTCTTATTATATTCGTTCACTTCTTTTGTGAGCCTCTTTCTTAAACCTAGCTTCACAAGTGAAGTAATATATGTACATTACTCACTGAGTATTATCTCACCTTTTAGTGGTTTATTATTTTCAGGAGATTGTAGATAGGTGTGGTTCCGGCTTCTGCTCTTCTTCAGCTGTGAACCTTTCTTTTCTATTTATAGCCTCCATATTTTGGTGTTTTACTTCTAAAATGCTCCATAGTTTATAAAAAGTGAAATAATGTTTTGGAATATGTAAATGTTGAAATATGTTGAACATATGATATTTCCTAATGATGTACATTATATTAACCTAGTGAAAATAATTAGTAATGATGGTATGAATGTTGAAATGAAAATATTTGATTTGTGGTGAGTGGCTTTTAATAATTTAAGTTGAGGGTATAAGGATAGCTAGTCAATTTCAAATTTTGAACGAATTCCTAAACCCTAAATAAAAACCCTAACTTACCTCCAATTCTTCATAAACAGCTATATTGTATGACAATGTAAGATGGATTCAGTCATTTAAAGATTGGAAACAAATTCAATTTTGTCAATTTCCATTTTTTTAATAAAAAACCCAACAAAAAAAAAAACCCTAACCTAACCCCAATTATGCATAAATGGGTACACATTAATACAATCTGCTACTAATTTCACTAATTTAAAACTCGTTTCCACACTTTATGCTTCACAAATTCAAATTTCAACAAAAAAAAAGTTAACACTATAAAATATTCAATATTTCAAACTCACCTGATGACAATGCAACTAAGTTCTTTCATCTATCCAACACTGCTCTTCACCAAAACTTCAAATTTCACAAACCCTAACTTCACGCGATCTTCAGACTTCCACAGCAATGAGAAGAAGTTTAGTGAAAGGGAGATTTTTTTTAGTGAAAAATGAGGAGGGAACAACTACAAACTTCAGTTTTCTTTGTTTATTATTTCTTTTACACGTAGGTAGGGTCACTTTTGCCATTTTACACTTTTTTGATGAAAAAAATATAAAAATTTGACAGAAGGATGTTAAAATTAGACGATGTCAAAATATATGGATGTAAACATATATTTCTCAAAATACAAGAACCACTTAGTTGTTCAGACCAAAACCCAGGGACTATATTATTATATGTCCTAAAAGAAAAGAAAAACTCTTTCAGTATAACTACGATACCTATTGAGAATTTCATCATCATCGTCATCATCAGTTTTCTTTCTTTATTATTTCTTTTACACGTAGGTAGGGCCATTTTTATCATTTCACACTTTTTTGACGGAAAAAAAAAATTTGACTGAAGGACGTTAACGTTAGATAGTGTCAAAATGTATGGATGTAAATAAGTATTTCTTAAAATATAAGAATCACTTCATTGTTCGAACCAAAACTTAGGAACTAAATTATAATATGTCCTAAAAGAAAAGAAAAAATCTTTCAGTATATCTACGATACCTATTGAGAATTGCATCATCATTATTCTATAATAATAATAATAATAATAATAATAATTATTATTATTATTATTATTATTATATTATGTGTTTTGGGTATATGAAAGCATCCTATTTATATTAGAAAATAATCTATATATTGGTTGTATAATCAATCTACAATTCCTATACTCAAATATATAATTCTTAAATACACTATAATTTATACAATCCCTAATTTATAGGTTAGTCCCTATAATCATGCTAATCTATGTTTAAACATGCTAGTTACCTAATATTACACTAATACCCTCTCAACTTAAGGTGGTAAAGTAGATTTCAATTTGAGTTTGTTAAATATATTATAAAAACAACTAGGAAGATGAGATTTAGCAAAGAGACAAAATAATTCAAAGAGTGCCTCAAATAAGATGTTGTTTAACAAAATGACAATTATTCTTGATATGTTTAGTACATTCATAAAAAATATTATTGTGAGCAATCTGAATAGCACTTTTGTTATCACAATGTAAAATAATAGCTAAAGAGTGTGTAATTCTCATATCCTCAAGTAACAAACAAAACCAAAGTAATAATGAGATTGTTTTAGTAAGAGCTCAATATTCATATTCAGTACTAGAGCAAGCAATAACAGTTTTTTTCTTCTTGTGACAAGAAACAAGAGAACCCAAAAGTAAATAATTAGTTGTAGAACAACGATCAATAGGATCACCTGCCCAATCAACATCAAATTTTCTTGATAATACAAGATATGAGTGAGAAGAAGAATGCAGACCATGGAATAGCATGTAGACAAATTGAATAGCGTGTAGACAAATTGAAAAATGCATAAAGTGACAAAAAAAGAGTATTCCTAGGAGTCGCCAAAAACTAACTATGTGAATTGCATAGGCTATATATGGACAAGTTACAATGAGATAAACTAAATAACCAATAAGTTGTCTGTAAATAGTAGGATTAGATAGAGGGGTCCATTAGATTAAACTTAATACTATTTTCAAAAGAGATAGAGCCAACTTTGTTATCAATAATACCAACTTGGGAGAGCAAGTTAGATGCATATTTAGCTTGAGACAAATAATACCTATAAGGACTAGAGGAGAATTCGAGACCCAAAAAGTAATTAAGAGGGCCCAAATCTTTCATCCCAAAATGCAAGCTGAGATAATGTTAGAACTTTAAGATACCAATTGTATCATCACTATAAATTACCATATCATCTACATAAAGTAGTAGAAGAATAAGATTGTGGCAGTACTATAAATTAATAAGACATAATCTTACATACTAGAAGTGAAACCAAATTGAGAAAAGTGGAACTAAAATTTGAAAATTAGGCACAAGGAGCTTATTTGAGCCATATAAAGCTCGTTGAAGTAAAATAAAAAAATAAAAAATCTTATGTGGATGATGAGAGTAGACTGAAGGAGGTTGCATTTAAACTTCTTTTAGATCACCACTAAGAAAGAAATTTTTGACATTTACCTTAAATATATTTCACTGCTTTACAGTAGTAATAGTTAACAAACTATGAAAAAAAGTTAAACAAGTAACAAGAGTAAAGGTTTCTGCATAATTAATGTCGTATTCTTGAGTGTAGCCATTAGTAACAAAATGGGCCTTGTAACATTCAACATAACCATATGAGCAAGTTTTAAGCTTCCACTTATATCCAATATGAGTTTTACCCATCATATTATTGAACAGGAAGACTATGAGGAGGCATAAAATCAATAGGAAACTTCTACTGAGACTGATATAAGAACAGGAGCAACATTATTAAGCTCACTAAGGGAAGTTGTAACAGGTTCAGGCTCACTAGAAGAATCTGACTTAGAGATGAAAAACAACTCAATAGAATAATCAATAAAGAATAAGGAAGGAGTAGAGAGAGATGTATTAAATTTGGATAAAGAGGAAAAAATGGTGTTTTCCTAAAAGGTAACATGTTTGGAGATACATAATTGATTACAAATATGTTTCCAATATTAATAGCCTTTATGTCTATCCCATAACAAAAAAAAAATACAATCGAGCCTGGTGTTTTAATTTTGTATGTTGTAATGCCTCAATTTGTTTATTTTTTCCTAATCGTGTTCATAGAAGAGTTTGAGTTATTTAATTTCTATAATTAGTAGGTTTGATGTTTTGATATTGAGTTTAAATGTTAAGAGTTCTTTAGGAGGAGAACTTTTTGGTGGTGATTGTGACGGTGGAGAAAGTGTCACGACTTAACCTGGGAGTCGCGACGATCCTAAACTACCAGTACTACGAAGAACCCAATTAACTGTATGATGTGGCAAGCAATTCAAATATTCAACTCAAATACAACTTAACATTCTATAAAAATTTCGACAGCATCTCCTCTAATATAGGACTATACCCTGCTGTACAAAATGCAAACAACACTTCCAATATAATTTTATCACCAATAATCATCTCAACCTCCAATATCAACTCAACACAAATATGTATATCAAACTATATACATCTATAGCATAATTTATATGCAAAACTATAAGAAATACATGCACACATATAAATGTCACTCCTTAGGTTACAGTACCATGGAATCTCTAATACTGTACAAATATTTACATATACTTTTAATACCCAAGTATTACATGTTATAAGTAGAAAAATTCCAAGGCGAAGATAGAAGGTGCCAATGGAATTCGAGTCTCACTGTGGCCCTGAAAAACAATAACAACTACGGGGGTGAGTATAAAAATACTCAGTGAATCTATATATATAAAAATGCAGTAGATGTTCATAATACCATGATTTGCCCATAATTGACATGTAGAATCATATAAGATAACAAATAAAGTGTGAAAAAAGTATCCATATAAATATCCAGTATATGAGTCAACTCTCATATGATATAACAGGATTGGGTCTAGTGAAAAGTGCAATCGCACTGTAATAGCACAATCATGCATAATCCAATATACGTAAGGGAGATCAGTCCTTACGGCTAGAGAATATAACACCCCTCCCTAGTAAGGGTCCAATGAATACCAGTGTGTACACGGTCGATGGAATTACTCGCTACACCATCGAGGTAGCCCTGTTATAATACCATATGGGTGTGTCTCCATATAACAATAAAAATAACATAAATATAACTCATATAGCTGTGGAACAATCCAATATATATTTATTATGAATAATAGAACAAGTTCGAGTCAAGTCAAAAAAAAGTCGGCGGGCCCAATTACGTTGCTGCAACTGACACTCTTCGCTAGAGGTGCGTTTTGGGATTTTTGAGTAGTTTCTAGTTAAGTATGTTATCAATGGATTTTGGTGGACCATGAGATACCATTTTAAAGTTTAGGGAAAAACTAGATGATTGGGCCAAGTGGGGGCTTAATTGGCTTTTTAGATTTCTTTTTATAGACAGACAAAGTTTAGGTCAATTTAGATCATTTCGGTGGGCTTATTTATAGTTCAAAATGCATCGTAGGTACTGTAAGGTAGCAAGTGTTGGTTTATCATTCCAAATGATATATTATATGATATATGATGCAAATCATGTATGATTATACATATAGACTCACCTTAAATACAATTTGTCACTTTATCCCCCAAAACACAGCTCGAAAGCCCTAATCGGCCCGCTGCTTGACACTCCTAGCTGGAATACTCGACGGTTCACCTATTTCCAAATATAACACTCCGGTAAGATGCAAAAATAGTACAAAACACATTATTCACATCAAATGTCATCAAGCATATATAGTATACACTATAGACCCCACATTACACAACTTATACTTTTTCCAATCCTTTATGCATCAAACACATGTCTATTACCACATTTGACTTACATTTCATATATTCATCACTTTTAAGCCAAATTAAGAACTTATATACACTTACCTCAACATTCTATATCAAACATACATCAAATTTCAAGTTTACCTTCCAAGTACTTGTATCAAATACCATTTCCATATCTAAACTTATACCTTTGCATTATAAACACCATTAATCCATATTCAAACCTTTCCTTCCTAATTACTTCAACATAACAAATTAAACCTATAAACTCAATATGGTTTGACCTAGTTAAAATTCACTCCATTGATTCATTTTTCAACACCAATCATTCAAATAACATAAATACATATCAAATGCATAACATTCAAGCCTTTAAACCTATTAATCACCAAAGCACAATTCCATTTCTTAAGCACCTCAAGTTTCGGCCAAGCTAGAACTTTCACCAAATGGATTTGTTTCCATTAAATGACTACTAATTCATCTCCCTCTCTGGTGGCAGTTTTGGAAGATCATCTGGAAATACATTTGAAAATTGTTTCACCACTGGAATCCGCTCTAACTCTTTAGATACCCCTATAATGTCAACCACTGATGCTAAATAAGCAATACATCTCTTTTTCATCAACCTCTCTACCTGTACTGCAGACACTAATCCCGATATGTGGCTGTTAGTCTCCCCCTAAAAAATAAACTTTTCCTGCCCATCAGGTCGAAATTTTATCCTTTTCATTGCACAATCAATCGAAACTTTATGAATAGTCAACCAATCCATACCAAGGATAACATCAAACTCCAATACAAGTAATTCAATCAATTCCACAGGAAAGGATCTATCACAAATTCTCATATCACTAATATCATACTTATACCCTACAATAATTTTATCTCCCATCGGTGTGGCTATCTCTAAGGGTACATGCAAAGGTTTCCTACCTAACCCCAATTTCATAGTAAAAACAGGTGATACAAAAGAATGGGTTGCACCTAAATCAAACAGCACATAAGCCACTATATTATGCACATAAATCATACCTATGACTGTCTCATGAGATCCCTGGGCCTGCTGTTGGGTAACTGCAAAAACACGCCACTGGCCCCTACCAGCTACTGATTGTCCTGCTGATGGACTTTGCCCTGCTGGTCCACCTTTGCCTGTACTCCCTCTACTCATCTGTACTGATGTTGGGATGATCCTGCCTCCAAAAGCTATGAAGCTTTGGGCATAGGGCAATCTCTATAAAAATGCCCAAACTGTCCACATCTAAGGCATGCCCCTGACCTGATACGACATGCCCCTGAATGTATCCTCCCGCAAAAAGTACATGTGGGCACTCTGATGTCATCTGAACTGGTTTAATAGGGCCTCGAAAATAACTAGGAATAGGAGGCCTTATACTAATACTTCTACCAAAATCATGCCTCTGACTGGGAGGTGGTGAAGACTGCACTGGCCTAAAAGGAGTTCTCGGTGCAAAAATCTGGGATGTCCCCTCTCCAGGTCTACGGTACTCTCCTCCTCTTCCTTTCTTCCTATGCTCCCTATCAGATCTTTCCTTATTATATTTAGCCTCCACCTGGGCTACTATATCAATAGCACGACTGAGGGATGTAAACTTTATAGCCAACAGAATATTATGCAGAGATGCATGCAACCCTCTCCTGAACCATCTAATTAAGTCCTCTTCTGTAGGAGCAATGTTCCTAGCATACTTGCTGAACCTTTTAAACTCTCTAGCATATTCTAAAACAGATAAATTTCCTTGTCGCAACTGCTCAAATTTCACAATGTTGCTCTCTCGTAAACCCTCTGTCAAAAACTCATCCATCATTCTCTGTTTAAACTCTCCCTAAGTCATAGGATCATCACTATAAATGTTTTAATCAATATGTTCTCTAAACCAAGTAGCAGCATCTACCTCCAGTAATAATCCAGCCAACTCTATTGTCCTGGCATCAGAACAAGGTAGTGTTCGAACCATCCTATCAACCCTATCAATAAAATTACTAGGATCAATACCATACTCCCCTGCAAAAGTAGGTAGTCGCAGTCTCATGAACTCCCCAATAGTTACACCACCCTCTGGGATAACTCTACGTGCTCTGTCTCCCTGTAATACTGTTGGTTCCCTCTGGGGTACTGTTGGTATCATAGGCTGTACCACTGACTGTATTAGAAGTGGGGGTGGCTGCTTACTACTGCAGATTGTGCTGCAAAATGAGTCCGGATAGTCTGTAAAATTTCTTGTCTCATCTCTTGCATCCCCTGTCTCCATGGTGCATCATCCATCTGATCAGACTCAGTACGTCTTCGTGACCAGGATGGCTCAAAATGAGTCCTCTGTATAGCAGATGCATTTAAAGTAACCTCTGTTTCCTTACTAGATCCATGAAACTCACCCTCATCAATATGCCTAGCACGTCTATTTGCCCTTTCTGACATCTTAACACACTATTACAAATCAAGATAAAACAATCCAGCATGTAAAAGAATGTTTATATCATAGGTACACAGATTTCAAACAATGAGGAAGACTGTTATTTTGACAATATATGAGAATCCTAGATTTCATGGTACTTCTATTGCTACTAATATGAAAATACTACAGGTTATAATAAACCTTTAGCTCTGATACCACCTTTGTCACGACCCAACCTGGGAGCTGCGATGGTCCTAGGGTACGGGTGTTGCCTAATCTACCAGTACTACGAAGAACCCAATTAACTGTATGATATGGCAAGCAATTCAAATATTCAACTCAAATACAGCTTAACATTCTATAAAATTTTCGACAGTATCTCCTCTAATATACGACTATACCCTGTTGTAGAAAATGCAAACAACACTTCCAATATAACTTTATCACCAATAATCATCTCAACCTCCAATATCAACTCAACACATATTTGTATATCAAACTATATACATCCATAGCATAATTTATATGCAAAACTATAAGAAATACAAGCACACATATAAATGTCACTCCTTAGGTTACAGTACCATGGAATCTCTAATACTATATAAATATTTACATATACTTTTAAGATTCGAGTATTACATGTTATAAGTAGCAAAATTCCAAGGCGAAGATAGAAGGTGCCAATGGAATTCGAGTCTCACTGCGGCCCTAAAAAACAATAACAACTACGAGGGTGAGTATAAAAATACTCAGTGAATCTATATATATATAAATGCAGTAGATGTTCATAATACCTTGATTTGCTCACAATTGACCTGTAGAATCATATAAGATAACAAATAAAGGGTGAAACAAGTATCCATATAAATATCCAGTGTATGAGTCAACTCTCATATGATATAATAGGATTGGGTCCAGTGAAAAATGCAATCTCACTGTAATAGCACAATCATGCATAATCCAATGTACATAAGGGAGATCAATCCTTACGACTAGAGAATATGACACCCCTTCCTAGCAAGGGTCCAATGAATACCAGTGTGCACACGGTCGATGGAATCACCCGCTACACCATCGAGGTAGCCCTGTTATAATACCATATGGGTATGTCTCCATATAACAATAAAAATAGCATAAATATAACTCATATAACTGTGGAACAATCCAATATATATTTATAATGAATAATAGAACAAGTTTGGGTCAAGTCAAAAAAATAGTCGACGGGGCCCAATTGCGCTGTCGCGACTGACACTCGCAGTTATGAGTCCGTTTTGGGATTTTTTAGTAGTTTATGGTTAAGTATACTATCAATAGATTCAAGTGGACCATGAGGTACCATTTTAAAGTTTAGGAAAAAACTAGATGATTGGGCCAAATGGGGACTCAATTGGCTTTTTAGATTTCTTTTTATAGACAGATAAAGTTTAGGTCAATTTAGGTCATTTCGGTGAGCTTATTTACGGGTCAAAATGCACCGTAGGTACTGTAAGCTAGCAAGTGTTGGTTTATCATTCCAAATGATATATTATATGATATATGATGCAAATCATGCATGATTATACATATAGACTCACCTTAAATATAATCTGTCACTTTATCCCCCAAAACACAGCTCGAAAGCCCTAATCGGTCCGCCGCTCGACACTCCTAGCTGGAGTACCCGACGGTTCACCTATTTCCAAATATAACACTCCAGTAAGATGTAAAAACATTACAAAATACATTATTAACATCAAATGTCATCAAGCATACACAGTATACACTATAGACCTCACATTACACAATTTATACTTTTTCCAATCCTTTATGCATCAAACACATGTCTATCACCACATTTGACTTATATTTCATATATTCATCACTTTTAAGCCAAATTAAGAACTTATATACACTTACCTCAATATTCCATATCAAACATACATCAAATTTCAAGTTTACTTCCAAGTACTTATATCAAATACCATTTCCATATCTAAACTTATACCTTTGCATTATAAACACCATTAATCCATATTCAAACCTTTCCTTCCTAATTATTTCAACCTAACACATTAAACCTATAAACTCAATATAGTTTGACCTAGTTAAAATTCACTCCATTGATTCATTTTTCAATACCAATCATTCAAATAACATAAATATATATCAAATGCATAACATTCAAGTCTTTAGACCTATTAAACACCAAAGCACAATTCCATTTCTTAAGCACCTCAAGGTTTCACCAAGCTAGAACTTTCACCAAATGGATTTGTTTCCATTAAATAACTACTAATTCATCTCAAATACATGAAATATAACACGTTTGAACCAAAATTCCATCAAAATAACACATTTGAATCTTACCTTTTCCTATTTAGGATTTCCTTCCAACTTTTTGATTTTCTTCCAACCTAAACACATATTTGTTACCAATTAATATCAAAGAACATCTTAGGATCAAAATTAAACCAAAAGAATGGTAAAATCACTTACTTTTCCAATAGTTTTTTGAAATCTTCAAAACTTTGATTTATCAACTTTTCTTGATTTTTCTTTGAATCTAAGGATATATTTGTGTTTAGAATGATGGAATTAACTAGTTTGGATCAAAAAATGAAAGAAAACAACTTGGTTTGGTGTTCATCAATGGTGGTTGAAACTTTAAATGAAGAAAGAGAAAAGTTTGCTTGGTGAAATGGATAAGGAAGAAGAAGAGGTGCGGAAAATCCACCTAAATATCAAGTGTACAATCCTATGCATTGATTCCATGGTAAAAATTATGAAACCTAGCTTACTAACCATTCAATTCTTGATCTTTTCATCCAATGGTTTAATTTAGGTTAGCCTAAAATGATATCACAGGCTTGCATACACCAAGTCCATATTCCTTAGGAAAAAACTAAACTACACCTAGTTTGAAGTGGATCCCTATCCAATCAACTTTTCCCGGAATTATTTTCTATCGGCTTTAATCTTCCAACAATAATTCATTTGATCATTATACCTCTATTTTCATGTCTTAATATTCTTTTTTATCATCAAGTATAAGGTTAATTTCTATTAAAACTCAAAGGGTGTGAAATGACCATTTTGCCCCCAGTTCACCAAAAACTCAATTTTACCTAATTGCTTCCTAACAACCTTTAAACCCATACATGTCGGATTCAAGCAGAAATACATAGCAAATCACAACATTTAAATCAATTCAAAATTTCCCAAGTAACCCTTTGTGGTTCAGGTTCTAGGTTTTAACTAAGGTGTTACAGAAAGTCCCTTATGTTTAAATTTCTTAAAATTGAAATTTACTTGTAGAACATGAAAACCTGAGTACCACTCACGTAGGAGTAGTAACGAGTGTTACTTTTCTCTCTGCCTGAATTTCTTAAATTAGCCATTTTATGTAATGAGCATTGCCTATTAGTAACGAGCTTTACTTTTCTTTCTATCTAAATTGACCAAATTATGAAAATTGAGAGTAACGAGCATTACCCTTTAGGTAACGAGCGTTACAAGTCGAGACCTATAAAAAGCAAACTGATTTCTTTTCAATCAACACTTAGACCTTTCTCCTTCTTTCTTTTTCTTTTCTCATGGTTCAAAACCTTAACAAGTTGATCCCTTACTCTTTACTCAAAACTACCAAGATCTTATTTAAATCTTAAAGTCAATCCACTAAGAAGACTCAGAATTCTTTATAGAGTTCTCATTTTTAAGAAATTCTAAGTTGTGAAAGAAATATGCAATTTTCTCTACCATTCTTTTAGGTTTGATTTTAAGCTAAGATATAGTAATATAAATTATTAATGTGCTTTGGAAAGTATTTATGAGTATGACTATTGGTATTAATAGTTGATTGAAAGGTAGTAGCATTTATGGTATTATGATGAATAGTATAATGAATAGCAATTATTTTTTTAGACCTTACTTCCTACTTTTATTAATGGTTGAATTGGAAAGAAAACATTTAAATGGACTTTAGGAAGTCCAGAATCATGAGAGTTTAACTTGTATATTATTGGGTAAGAAAACCCTAATTTTGGATTACGTTTGGTATTATGTTATGAATTGAGCTTCACTGTAAAGTGATTGCATAGTGAAGTGAATTCTGAAATGTATTAATACATGGTGAACCATCATAATTTCTTTAATTGCTCTTATATCGTTGATGTGTGTGTGTGTGTGTGTGTGTGTGTGTGTGTGTGTTTGTTTAATATGCATTGTTGCCCTTATAAATGACCATTGAATCTTTTCCCCTTAATGAGGTATATTATTTATTAGAAATGACTTAGTTATCGATCCTTGAACCAAGTTCATTAATAAACATTCTTGTTTATTGTCATTAACCATTATTATTGTACTAAAGGCCATTATTATTGATCTTTGATATTGAGAGGCCACTTGGGCTATTATATGATTATTGTACTCATCAAGCCAAAACTAATCTATGGAGTACTTTTATGATAAAATGTGTTTACGATTGAGGGAGACATTCACTTGACTATGTACATCAGTGACTCAGTTGATAGGGTCTTATTTATTAGTATTCTCATCTAAAAGGAGACCATCATGCCCTAAGTGTATACTCGGCCAATTATATGTTCATTGTAAAGGGAATGTCGATGCCCTAGTATTTATATGGATATCGTTTGTTCTATCGTATATGAAATGATTGATTGTTGCCATTCTTAAGTAATATTGATAATATTGTTCATTGACCCAAATTATTTTTTTTTATATATATATGAATACCTATGTATATGTATTAATAAATGCATTGTGATTCAGTGCTATTCTTCCAAAGAAACTCCTAGTTATGAGTACATTTCATTATTTATTAAGTTGAAAACTCATTCCTTTTCATATGCTTTTCAAGTGCTAGAATTGATGGCTTTGAGGGCGAGGACCTAGCTTCTTAATCTTTTTCTCCAAGAAGCCATACATGTATAGTTTTGGACAAAATTATATATTGTATTATTTTGGATATCCATCTCAGAAGGTCCGTAGTATGTGGTAACTATAGACTTATATTTTGTTGATTCACTTTGGGCACCATAATTATAACCCTTTTTCATTATGGATGATGGCTAGAGGATGTCTTTTGATCCATGGTGAATAAGAGAAATTGTATTGATGAAATGATATGGATTACTAAATTTATGACTTGATTATTATAGAGATGGTATGAGTGTATTATCATAGATTTTGCTTAGTTTGCATAGGTTTTAGGGTGTTGGTGGTCTTATACCTCCCCAAACCCTAGGATCATTACACCATTGGAGTCGAGATGTGACAAATGCTCATAAGATTGTAAAATAATAAAACATTTGCAACTGAAGACTTTAAGAAAAGAAATATTAAAAAGCTCATCAACAAACACTCAAAAGAGGATATATTATTTAAAATTGGAGTAAAAAAATAATTTCTAGTATAGATAGCAGTAAGAGATGCTTCCCCCAAAATTTTTTAGGACAAGCAATAAGAAAAGTTGAGCACAAACAAAATCTAAGATATGAAGATATTTTTATTCACCCTGACCATTTTAGACAAAGGTACCTTGCTCATGAAGAAACTTAAACACGACATAATCTTTATATTCCTTAGCATTTTATGTATGAAGAATTTTATTAATATGTGAAACTAAGTTTTGATCATAATAGAAAATGTAATGGCTCGATCCGAAACTGTCACTAAATAACCTGTTATTTTTAAAAATTAACCACAATCTAAAACGGTTAACCTAAATTATTTTAGATAGTACTGAATCGACATATATAACCATTTTAAATTCTCTTATGTTATCAATGTAGGATTCTATTTCCATTTGTTAAGCTCCTCAAGTAACCATTTGCCAATGTGTGATTTTTTACACTCTCCCCTTCTTTAGAGTGCGGTGTCCATATTGCAATTTTACTGGCTCATATTTCTACAACTCAGCTTAGGTCAAGATCTCACCTATGATTGACTTTGGGTATTGTAGTTTGTTAGTGCTCCAAGCAAATCTATCCTGTACTCTGCTTCACAAATAACCCTTTTCCTGTGGGCCCACTAGCTCTGCACAATCTAACCCCAAGGTAGGTCTAATACTATTTGTAATGACTCAAAACTGACTCCAAATAATCTATTATTTTTAAGGCTCAACCCAATAAAAAAAATGGTAACCCAAGTTATTTAGATAATAATGAGGGCCTATATAAATTGTTTAAAATTCTCCTATGCTATCAATGTGGGATTCTATTCCCATTTTCTATACTCCTCAAGCACACACTTGCCAAGGTGCAACTTGTTACAATAAGATTGATGTAAAGCTGAGGTAATTCATATCTATCTCATAAAATAAATCCACGTAAAATACAAATATTCATCCATAAACAAAACAAAAATAATAATAACCACTAATAGTTGGATGCAGAGAAGATTCTCAAACATCTAAATGGACTAAACCAAAAGGAGAATCATAAGTAGATTGACTAGTACTAAAGGACAAAGTATGGTGTTTAGCTAATTAATAAATTACACAGTCAAAATTCAAATTTTTTACTTTCCTAGCAAATCATGAGAGGTAAAAAAACTAGAGTTTATTAGAGGATGCATGACTTAACAAAAGATGCCACTAATATAAAAGAGACATGACTGTAGTTGCAGAGACTTGTGAGGAAAGAGGAATATGAAGAGAGGCGAACTCAAATAATCTACCAACTTAGTAACTTACTCCAAAAAGTTGTCCAGACTATGAATCCTTTACTTGACAACCAGATAGAAAATAATAGCAAGTCTTGTTCACAAAGTTGACCAACATAAATAATATTTAGGGTTAAATCAAGAATCAAATAAGTATAAGGAAGATTAATATTTAAAGCAGAGACATGACTAATATGAGTATCCGACATATGAGAAGCATCAATAATTTATATGGATGAAAGACACAAAGTAGTTATTTAAGATGATTGGTACATATAGAATCAAAACCAATAGAATTTACTTGAAGTAAGACAAAATAATAGGAGAAGAAGAGCATAGAGATATATATAACCTATCTATGTAGATTCACAATGATACTTAAGGTCGGGGTAGAAAAGTGATCTGAGGTAGCAAAAATAATGAAAGATATCCCAAACTGAAGAAAAACCATGAGCCTAGACTTAGTTGAACTTTTTAGAGTATTTTAGAACACAGTTTTATCCATATCAAACAAAACCAAACAAAATATTCAAAAAAAAAAACATATGCTAGAAACAGATTTACGAAGTTGAAAAAAAAAGGGCTTAAATCTAACAAATAATTTTAAGACAAAATTGAGAAAGGAACAAAGAGTCTAAGAGAAACTCTAATACTATATTACAAAATAAGAAAATTTATATTATTATTTTGTGTTTTGAGCACAAGAAGAACCTCCTATTTATACGAGAAAAATGAATCTATACATAGATTGTATATAAAATCTATAATTCCTATAATCAAATCTATAATTCTTAAAACCTATTTTTATTTATATAATCTCTAAATTATAGGGTCAATCCCTATAATCATGCTAATCTACCTTTAAACATGCTAGTTAGTAGTTACCTAAGATTAAAGTAACAAAACTAGATAAATTATTTGGTTATTGTTGTATCAAAGTAGGATGCTAAAACAATGTAATATTCTTTACCTGCATTGCGTATGTTTTGAGTTGTTTTTATAATTATTTTTTATTTTTTGTATAAATTTGAATTGTTTGTGATATTTGTAATTAATTTTGATTATTTTTTATTTTTTATTTTTGTTATCATTTTTTATTTAGAGTGTTTAGATACTCTATGACCTTTAAAATTTAATTTGGATTTTAATTTTTGTTTGAGTTGATGTGGAAAGGAGATAAATGGATTGAATGTTATAAAGGGTTTTAAAGATTTTTATATTTGGAAGTAAATAAAATATTGCAGCTCTATTTTCATAGCCTTAAAGAGAGAATTTGGAAAAGTGTAAAACATAAAAATTATAGAGTTATGTCTCATCTATATTACATTAAGTCAGTTATATAAAATTTTATGTGTGTGAGGAGATATTTTACCTTGATCAGGACTAGTTCCAGTTGCTACCTTTATAGGTAGTCTGAGATTGTTTAATTAATTTGAAAATCTTAGAGGATGAATTAGACAAAATATGAAACATGAAAAATATTTATTTATATGTTATTTACGGTTTATAAATCAGTTTTTCAATTGGATATATACATTTATATATATAATCATGGAAACAAAATATGCCCAAATGGCACTTGTAATGAGATTGATTTAATTTTGAAAATTTACCATAAATTTTACAGTACATATTTTAAGCTAAAATTTTGATATGCTGTAGTATTATGTATATAGTTTAAGTGAAAAAAGAATTAAAATGATTGAATATTTGTGGCGTAAGATATAGCTGGTTAACCTATGCTGCTTAAATGAATTTTTCAGCCTAAACAGTAATGGGAACAGTAATAACCTCTATAAATAGGCTGGCTTCTTCATTTTCTGCCTGATTTTTACTGTCTTTCTTCTCCATTTCTTCATCTTAAAACTTAGAATTCTCTACTCATTCTTCTAAAGCATTAATAATCTCATTAATGCATCATTTTTGGAAGGGAGACACTTCAAGTTATCATTAAATCTTCAATCATTACTTGATTTTTTCAAGAATCACTTATAGGAGGAATAAGGTAATTTCTCTAGAACTAATTTTTTTTTTTATGAATTGAGGTTATTGGTTGTTAGATTAGTTGTTTATGAGCTAGCAGTGTTATATTTATGCATTTATGGCTAAGGATAATGGTTGATTAGAGAGTTAGGGCAATTAAATGAATAGTATTGTGGATAGTTTTCATTTATCTAAACCGTTCAAATTTTCTTTAGTAATGGTTAAATTAAGACTAAAAACTATCTAATTGAAATTTAGAAAGTCTATAATCATAAGAAATTGATATGGATGATATTAGGTAAAAAAAAAAAACCCTAATTTGTGTTTTATTGAAATTGTGTTTAGGTTTGAATGTTACTTTAGCTTTGGATTGATTGGAGTTAGACTAAGAGTTTTTAAACTTTGGTTGGATTGTTTTCCCCTTTGGAGGTGAGTTACAAACACGAATTATGGAATAAGTTTGATTATTTAAAAGAACTTATCTAAATATATATGTGTATGTATAGCCATTGTTCTTTTGAAATAAATATGCTTCTAAGTACATTTGTATATGTACATTCTATTATGAATTTATTTTTGTAAATAAATATTCTTGATATTTATTATGCTTAATTGTAATATATTATGATGAGGTTAATAATTAATTCTTGAATCAAACTCTATATTAAACTTATAGTTTCATTTTCTCTGAAATATATATGAATTTTATTTATTCTGTTAAAAAACTAATTGAGGTCTATTTGTTATTATTATAACCTTTATTTTGAACCAAAATCTGTATAAATGTCAGAACGCCTTATCTATAAGGGATAAATCATAAGATTGTGTGCACTAATGAATCAACTTATAAAGTCTAATTTGTTAGGGTCCTTCCTAGAGAGGATAAAGAATCTCTAGGCATGTGTCTGCGCGAGCACATGTATTTTGTATGAAAATCGTAGTATTCATGTTCTGTATGGAGATCATAAGACTCATGTTCTGTATTTTGTTGTTTTATCATTTACTTTGTATTTGATGTGCTATAGTAATATTTTAAATTATGATTTTTGATTCCTTTATAAACGAACTTTGATATATTCTTATTAATTATGTATAAACCATATTGAACATTTTTTTTTATATTTATATATAGACATTGATTTCGAACTCCGACTATGATTTCTTAACTTCAGGTATGACATGTTCATAATTTATTTAGTTGAAAGTTTATTTTCCTTCTATTGTGATTTTCAAGTATTAGATTGAGTGGCCCAGAGACCGATGACTGAACTTCTTGATTTGTCTTTCTCCAAAAAGCTTGTCCAAGTATAAACTCTGATATTTTGAATTGTAATTATTATTTTGGAATATTGTAATACTCTTAGACCTCCATAGTAATTTGACTGGTCTGTGATGATGTGTTTTTTGTGATATTCTTCTGAGTTACTAGTTGTTCATATTGGATAGGGGATTATCAGGCTACCTTCGATTCATTGTGAACAAGCTTACTAAATTTTTGAATATTAATATCACAAGTTTGTTATGATAGTTGGATGATGAGTCTGATTATGTATTGTGTTTGGTTTTAAACTATTACATATTTACCATATGCTCTATTAAAGAGTTTTACAAATCTTTAATGACCTTAAATCTACTTATATCATAGGACCATCACATTTCTGATTTGAGATGTGACAAACAATTATTATAAGTACAAATGATAAATTTTTATTGAACTTGTAAATCCGATTCCATTTCATTGGAATTTGTATGGAATTGGAAATAATATAGTTTATTAAGGATCAATTAATAAATTAGCTTAATTCATTCATTCTCACACCTTTAACACGGATTGATGATACTATTTACTATTTGAATTTTCAATGTCATTGTTATTATAGTAGATATCTCAAGTAAAATTTTATTTTTACAATCAAATGAAATCTTCATTTTCACACTACTTGAAGGGCAGCTAACATTTTTTTCGTGTTAAATTTATTTTCGATCAAAATTCAAACTTGAATTTTTTTTAATTTTAGAGATAATTTTAATATTATTGAACTTAAAATTTTTTAATTTTAAAGATGATTTTAATATCATTGAAAAAAAAATTATTAAGTTTTTATAGTAATAGATATTATTAATATCTTACATTGGAACACTTTAAATAATTGACCAATAATAATTATTAATTAATAATAAATTAAATAATACACAACTTATAACTATAACATAATTGTATAGAATATAAATAATTAATCCTAATTTAAATTTAATTCATTATATTCAACAGACATAATCGAAACCTAACATTAATCCAAAACTTGACTTAGATTTTTTTTTTTTAATATCCAAAAAAATGATATTATTCATATGTGATTTTTTAACTAATATTCAAGTGTGATTAAGATGCACAAGTTGAAGAAATTCAAGTTATTTTATCGTATTAATATTTCTTATGTATGAGTTTATATTTTATTTTATTTTTTATATCAAATTATATTATTTTTAATATATTAATAAATATTTATGATATTTTCTAAAAAGAAAAACGGAGATGTACAAAAATAGACCAAATATGTTTGTCTCTAAACCTATATATTTATCAAGTAATTACTTAATTTTAAGTTTTAAATTTTAAATTTACATGTGAGTTCAAAAATAAATTATATTCCTCTTTAATATTGTCTACTTAATTCTTTAAATCTTTTAAAATATAAAATAAAAAAATTATATTGAAGAATTTTTATTTTGAGGTATATATGTTATAGTTACCTGAACCTATTATTATTATTATTATTATTATTATGGGTTATCCGTCGTTTTTTTATTGTTATTTTTTGTAAATTTACACTGAATAGCTTTTTAAATTTGAAAGACTTCAATAATACTGTAGGTAGATCGGTACAAGGGTTTTCAATAGACATGATCCATGGTTTTGAAATTGTTGGTTCTGATTCTCAAAATAAGTGAATTGGAATCAAAACTTTAAGAAGTGATTTTTGTTTTGTTTAAAAACCAACGGTTACAGGATAATTTCAATTTTAATTTTGATTTTGATTCTAATTTAAGTTAGGGACAATTCCAATATAGTTTGGAACCGGATTTATTAAAAATTAATGTATAAATTAAAATTTTGAGAAAAAAAAAATGAACTTAATTCACTAATTAAATCGTTACCCTTGTTAGTATTTATATTTCTACTTATTATTATAAAATTTTTGGAATATAAAGTAAAATAATTAATAATACTAATAAAATTATAAAATAAGAATTATAATAATTAAGGAGTTAATAAAAATAAGTTAATTGAAAATTTGGATAAATTGAGATTAGAAAATAATAAAAATAAATTAATTGAGAATCTGAATGCTAATTAAGAAATTGAGAAATTACGATCAAAATAACGAATAAATACTATTATGTATAGACATTATAAATTTTTTTTTCAAAAATATCATTATAAATTAACCCTTTTTTACTGTTATTAAGATTAATTTAATAATTTAAAAAATAATAAATATTCATATTTTTATTTTTTATTTGAATAAAGTCAAAACTGTGGTTTCAATTTGATTCAAAAATTATAAGAATTGAAATTAAATTTTATAATCACAATTTAATTTTAATTTAATACCGAATTTGATTTTAATTAGTTTGGTTGTAATTTCAACCGATTCAATTTTTAATTATGCCTAATTGAAAGCAGTGTCTTTCTCTTTTTATGTAGCAATTTATTTCACACCACAAGTTGGCTTTTCGAAAGCCTTCAAAAAGAAAATTTGGTTGGCAATTGAGAGGTGATGGCTATCACTGTTTTGTAGTCTTTTGACATGGACTTCACAAGGTACCTGCGTTTTAGTGTATATGCTTTACACATCATTTTTTTCCTCTTGTAAATTATAACATAAATCTTATAATAATATTCTTATGTATAATCTATACTCATTTTGAAGGAAAGTATGTGCTTATTGTTCTATCTCACAGACGAATATCAAGTCTTATCATGTGTAATCCATACGAAATGAAGTCTTAGAATCAGTTTGATATAATTATTGAAAGAAAATTGATATTTAATAAAAAAAAATAAAAAATAATTTATTTAAATATATCAATGATAGTTATTTATCTTCAGGAATGAAATTATAAAATTAATTTTACATGAACTGAAAATTAAAATTTTCAAATATAATTTTTTATCAGTTATTACTTTGTTTATATCGGTTTAAATTTCATAGTAAATAAATTTTAAATATAAATTTTATTTAAAATAAATATAAAGTCCATAAAAATTAAATGATAAATAATTATTATACGTTTAAGAGAATTTTTTTTATTAAAATTAATTTTTGGTAATATACAGTGATGAATATTATACTGACTTTCAATTAGCCTAATGGTGTAACATTTTTAATGTTGAATTTAATATTTTTAATTATCAATCGTTGATTGATTGTTCATCTTCAAAAGATTGTTATTTTACGTATAACAATTGTTATTTGCCATCACTAAATTAAAGTTATTCTTGATTGACTTTAGTTTCAGATCCACGTATATTTCCACCAATTTAATTACACATAGTCCATGTGCAGTCAATATCGTTGGATTCAAACAAATTTGATGATTGTATATTCAAATTGATATATGAATGAGCCAATTATAATTACTAGGTTAAAGTTTACGGGGAGTGCCGCCTCCGATATCACAATTAGTCAATCTTCACACCTTTAATATTGTTTAGCACTTTAAGAGAAAAATAAAGAATTTTTGTGAGAATATATATTATACTGATTAAAGATGAGGTATTAAATTAATTTATATATAATTATATTATTTAATTTTAATAATTAACTTTTAAAATTGTCACTTTCAAAATTATATCAATTCCAAAATTTATAATAAGATTTAAACTTTTTCTTCTTGTACTCTTAAAATTTAAAATTTTTGAAATAATATTAAGTTAAGATCTGAAATCATTGTATATGAGTTATATCAGTGTGAATTACATTTAACTTAATGTCCTTACCTAATTGTCATTTAAAAGACTAGTTTTTTAGATTTATATTTTAAAAATATACAAATTCTAATATGTATAGATTTTAAAAGTTAATTTGATTGATTAGATAATTTAAACATTTTTTTATTAATCAAAATTTTTAATTTTTTAAAGTTGAAACTTAAAAAATAATTCGTGCATTAATTTATAGGCCGAGTATTAGTATCTTTAGATTTGTTTAGAGAGATTAATTAGTTTCGATTTATACATAAATTTTTCAGAGTATACCCTTAACAATATGATAAAAAAATAATAACGATTTTCAAAAATTTTAATTTCAAGATTTAATAAAAATAGCTAATGTTAAAATAAAATGTAATGAAAAGGCAAAAAAAAATAAGTATATATAGATAATGTAATAAGTGATTATTAGTAATTTAAGGGTCGAATACCAAATTCTTCTCACATTTCACTATCTCTTTTAAGAGTATTTAATGCTCAATTTCAAGTTTGTTATCATTTTTTTTTTCCTTAATATATCAATTTTGACCCTTTGTATTATAAATGAATTTCCCTTTTTTTTTTTTTTTTACTTTTAGTTATTTATTTTTTTAAAATAAAAAAATAAAAATTTAATTTATATGATATATGAGGTTGTTATCTCTAAATTTATAAATTTATTTTATAATTTTATAAAATTTAATAGAATATGTCAAGTAATAAAAGTATATATATATATATATATATATATTTTTCTTGTTTCATCAGTTACCTAAAAAAGCCTCCTTCAAATGATTTTATAAAATGTCTTTATACTATACTTCCTACTTAAAAATAAATTTAGATTTTTAAACTTTTAAATTATTTTTTATACATATTTAATTTTTTTTATATCTTATATTCTTATGATATACGTTATACTTTAATTATATTATAACATAATTAATTTTTTTATTATATGGGAATACACTATTTTTATTTTTTAAAAATTATTTATTATTTATCGAGTCAAATATATTATAATTGTATAAATATAAAAAAGATAAATTATTAACCAAAAGAAATAAAATATATAAATAAAATTTATCTACAGATTTACTATAATTTAAATAAAAATAAAGTTTTATTTAAATCTAAATCATTATTTTTATTTTTAATATTAATATAAAAGGATATAGGATATATTTTATTTTTACAACTGACTTCTGTTATTTAAAAAAAAAAATCAATAGAAATAGGTAAAATTTATAAGATGGAAATGACACTTTTTATATACATATTATTTTTTAAAAAAGTTAAAATTCATTTATAATACAATTTAAAGGTTAAAATTGTCATTTTAAGAAAAAAATTAAAGACAGTCTAACTTGCAATTATACATTAAATACTCTAAAATTTGAAGAGTATAAAAAGATTAAAGGACATAAGGAGAGTGTAAAAGGATTTTGAAGGAGTGGGAATAGGGTAAAGTCGAGATTAAAAATTTCTAAATTGAATTGAAATTTTAGAAATTTTATTTTTGAATTTTGGTCTCGAATAAAATGGAAAAAATATTAGTACTAAATTGTCTCAAAAATTTAGTACAGTACAGTTTGAAAATTGGGGTATTTAGATATTCGATTTCAATTCGGATATATTTTGATACAATTAAAATATTCAAGAATTTCAGTTCGGTTTGGTTTAGATAATTAGAGATTTAAATATAATTTTATAATATATATAAAAAATATTACAAATTTTTAATTATATAAATATAAATACATATATAAAAAATAGTATATATATCATATATTATAAATTTATAATATATATATATATATATATATATATATATATATATATATATATATATATATATATATATAATATATATATAATTTTATATATATATAAAAATAAGTTAAGTGATTCTATTTTTCTGGGATTGTGAA
>CANXYC010031969.1:0-11543 GCA_948193065.1 Aleurites moluccanus
AAGTGTAGAAAATTCCAGTATCCGTTAATGTTTGTGATATTGGCTTCAACACAGGCATGTCTTCCTTTTATGGAATCCAGGCAGAAAAAAGGAGATAAGGCTCACTTGTTGAAGAGATGTTACTCAAGAGTTAAATGCTATTGGAATTGTTGAGATCAAATATGAGAGATCTCAAAGGTATATTATGATTTTATATATGATTAAAATTAGAATACAGAGTTATCTATATATGTTACGATATGATTCTATATGTTTTCGCGTTATTTGATCCCACCATATTTCAGGGTTCAACTCTTACTCTGTGGTAGATTTCATTCAATTGTATTTCGCTCGATGATGGGCATGGCAAATTTCATTCAATTATCTTTGCCCGGTGATAGGAGCATGGTGAGTTTCATTCAATTATCTTTTGCCCAGTGATGGGGGCGTGGTGAGTTTCATTTAATTGTCTTTCGCTCGGTGATAAGGCGTGCTGGATTACATATAATTATCTTTCGCTCGGTAATAAGGTGTGGTGGATTTCATTCAATTATCTTTCGTTCGATAATGGACGTGGTGGGTTTCATTCAATTATTTTTGTCTGGTGATAAGAGCATGATGAGTTTCATTTAATTATCTTTTGCCCAGTGATGGAGGCGTAGTGAGTTCTATTTAATTATTTTTCGCCCGGTGATGAGGCGTGCTAGATTACATTCAATTCTCTTTCGCCCAGTAATAGGATGTGGTGGATTTCATTTAATTATTTTTCGCTCGATGATGGATGTGGTGGGTTTAATTCAACTATTTTTTATTTGATAATGGGCTTTCAAATCAATTTTTTTTGCACGTATTAGACTTTTAATTTTATCAACTCAATTTTCATCATAAATTTGCAAGTGTCAATTATATTTAATAAAAAATTATCCTAATTCAGTTGCCAATTGAGAGGAGTGTTAAGATATAAAATTTTATATGAATTAAATATAAGATGTTGAATGAGTATATATATAATTGGATTCTATAACCTCGATAAATTAACTTTTAAAGTTAAAACTTTCAAGATTAACATTTCTAACCGAGTATATCAAACTTCAAATTAATTTAAAATAGAAAAATAATAGTCATGCTTAAGATTACTTTTTTAATTATAAGAAGTTTGATTTTAAAGAATTATTTAAATATCTAATCTTTATTAGATACGTAACTAATTTTAAACTTGGTGTATAAACAGAGCCTTAAATGCAATGGTCGTAACATCAAACGAGAATTACAAATAACCTCACATGACTAGCACACATTGAAAATTTGCACAATTTTTCATTTCTACCCATGTACTTCACAATCTACAATCAATAATAGATTACGTCTTACCCCATAATATGTAACTAGGAAATATAATGCATCATGCTAACAATGAAAGATGCATATATTCTTACACTAGCTATATATTAAATGATGCCCCTTAATTTTTAATTTTTAATTTTTATTCTTACACTAGCTATATATTAAATGATGCCCCTTAATTTTTAATTTTTAATTTTTTTGAATTCCTGAAATGGGATATAAGACAAACTTATACTATGAAACCTATATATATATAAATAAATCAATAAGGATTCCATATGTTGGGCATACCCACTTCAGATAAGTAGCTCTCTGAACTTCCTTCACCTAAGCTTGCAGGAGATCCATGAACATTATTAATGTTAGGATTAGGATTGGTTTCAATCTTTGTAAGTTGATTTAAAACGGCTTTTATTACCCTTTTGTCACAAGAGTAAGTGTCTAAATTAGGACAAGCCGTGAGAGGTATTTGTGCAAATGATGTAGTTGTACCCGGCGTTGTTGGTATGTTTGAGTAGTTCATTTGGTTGATTTGTGGGAAAATTAGGTTTGTTTGGTTTTGTGAGAAAATGGAGAAGCAGGGCACTTGCTCATCATGCTCATACTCATCGAAGTTTGGTTGAGTTTGGTCAAAAGTGATGTAAGAATCCATTAATAGTGGCAGAGATGAAGAGCCTGCTGTGTCAATGTCATCATAGCTGCAGCTTCCCAAGCTTTGTTTGCCATTAACTTCTCTTTTTTTGCAGAAAACTCGACACAACACACAATCCTACTATATATATATATATATATATATATATATATATATATATATATGCACCAACAACAACAAAATAAGACAATAATATTTGGAAAAGTAAAAAATTAACAAGAAATCAACATTAATCAACAGTACCCAACACTAAATAATTTTTTTTTTAATAAATTTAACTTTAATTAAAATTAAAATTCGAGACTTTTCGTTTTTAATATAATTTTAGTATTATTGAACTAAAAGTTATTAGTTGAACATTAAATAATTTTTAGAGTACTGAAAATTAAAAAATATTTTTTTTGTTAATTTAAATCTGAATATAGTTCCAACTCGTAATTTTATTTTCAAAATTAAAGATGAGTTGGGCAAAGGTCAAAGTTTATAGAATGGTGTTATTTGCTTAATGATTTTACTATTTAGCACTAGTTAAATAGTAAAATACATCATGCATTACAGCTTGTAAAGAAATTGAAAGACTTGCATTGAATAAGATCCTTAATTATAAAATCAACAATGGATCAACACTCAAACAACAAATGACATTGAAAACTAATAAAATTTAATATTTATAGATTTCTAAGATCTTAGTCTTGAGCCTATTGTGATTATGAAATTAAAGTCTATTGGCAAAGTCAATAAGGGTGATTGATGAATTAAGGATATCTTAGCACAGCAACTATAACATTTTTTTATTTATTTCTATTGCATATAGAAATAATAATAATAATAATAAAAAGAAGGTTTTCCAAAAGAAGACAGAAGGGATACATCAAAGTCAAAAAATATTTGAAATAAATAATGAAAAATCTTTATTAAAATGTAAGATGCACCTTGATTCTTGCAAAAATATAAGGAATACACATTACAATTTGAAAATGATAGATTTGTCAAAACTAGATAATAAACTTAATCAAATCATTTCTATTTAATAATAGCATAGGTGAGAATTTATAGCCCAATAAATAAATATAAGTTATAACCCATTTCGTTATGTGTATATATATATATATATACACACACAAGTATTTATATATATACACCAGAAAATATATCTCATAATCAGATTGGATGGCTCATCAAAGCTTTAGTTTGTCAGTTAGTATTCATTTGTTCGATTTTCCTCAAGAAATTAAGAGTTGGTTATTTCATGATATTATAAGGATCTCTTACCCCAAATTATGAAACTAATATATTTTTAAGCTTTGGCCTCCTTCCTTATAAAAAAAAATATAACATATATCCATTGTTGATCTTATAATAATTCACCAAGTTAAAAGACAAAAAACAATAAAAAAAAAGAAAGTGAGTAGGTAAAATGATAGGCTTATTACCTTGTGTAGAGAAATTTTAGGAGGACCCTCAAGGCGAAACTCATGCATGACCCAATCAGTTTTTCTTCCTTTAGGAGCTCTTCCTTGGTAGAAGACTAAGGTCTTTCTCATGCCAACAAGGGTTCCCTTACGAAGGACAGGACGGTCCTTCCCTGTGGCCTTCCAATACCCAGATTCTGTTGCCCTATTTGTTCTTAGTCCAGTTGCATACTTTCTATCACGCTGGCTGTAAAAATACCATTCTTTTCCTCCGACACACGCTGTTTCTGCACACAAATATTTTCTTAATTTGTTTCTTAGTAATAAAATAATATCTTGATTATATTTTTACACATTATATTAAATTTATCTTATTAATTTTTATTTAAATTTAAACTTGATTTTTTTAGTATCTAAAAAAAATTCGACAGTGTTTTATTTTATTTTATGAAATTGTTTAATAAACTATTTGACTTATAAAAAAAAAAAATTCTTCTAATACTATTTTTTAGGATTTCAATTCAAAATTTTATTTAAAAGTAATCAACTTTTAATGCCTGAATTACAGATATTGGTTGAACACCATTTTATTTAACAATATGTTTTATCAAGTAACCAATGATATTACTTGCCACAAATTAGAAATGCTATAAAGGGTGATGACGTTTGAATGAAGCTAATCAAGAAGACTTATCTAAAGCCAACACGCGTTGGCATCAACAATGACTCATAAAATATGGCTAAGATTGCTGACTGCAATACAACTATGATGTGGTTGAGAGGTCAATATCTGTCTATTAATGGAGAATTATTGAAGGTAATTTGCAAATAAATATAAAAAATTAGAAAAATAATAATTTTTGCTTACGCATGTTGCATCTGTTAGATGTGAAATTTGAAAATTATAGATTGGGGATGATGAGAATGAATTAATTTCCCAGATCTTAGCACAGTTATTTTGAGAAACAAAGAAATTGAATAGCTTAGTAGGTGTTTAACACAGTATTCTGATGCAACTTTTAATTTTTTAATTTATAACATCTATATCAAACTGGTATAATTAGTTATTAATAATTTATTCGATAATCAAATAATTATTATTTATAAAAAATTTTAATTTAATTTTTTTAAAATAATTCATAATTATATAAATAAAAAAATTAAATTATCATATTAAAAATTAAATAAAAAAATAAATATTAATATTTATTTATAATGATGATTAGATATATTATGAGTAACAATTAATAATAATTTTATTAAATATTTAGATACCGTTCATAACAACTGTTAACTATTAATTATTAGCTGATATTTATTTTTTATTTAAATAATATTTTTTATAAATTAATTTAATCTTTTTATTTAAATAAATATGAATTCTTTTTTAAAAAAACTTCAATTTAAATTTTTTTTCAAAAATCTCTAAACAACAATTGTTAAATTATCTAAAAACTAATAACTATCATAAAAAAAAAAATAATAATAACCAAATAGATTGTTCCAATTTTTAAAAATAAAAAAATTAAAAATTGATTCAAATTTTTTTATCAAATACTCATTTAATAATAACAAATTATCAGTTAATAAGTATCAATTATTAAGTATTAATTAATAATTATTATAAATTGTTAGATCTAACTAAACTTTATTAACAATTAATTCAATTTCAGAAACATTAATTTTTTTACAGGAGAGAGAAATTTATATTATTTTTTTAAAAAATAAAATTATTACTCTCATCAAATTGACATACATGGAAAAAATCACATCACACTTACTTTCGGTTAAATTTAAAATAAATATATTATCAAAGATGCATAATGTATTTTTTTTTAATTTTTTAAAATTATTTATTTATGAATTTGATAAGCAGGAAAAAAGATGAAATTAAATTGAAATGTATTAACAGCTGATCCATTAATTTATTTGTGACAGTTATGCACACACGTGTGGCGTAAATTTGTTAACAAGTTATCCATTAGTAATGCCTGACAGTTATTCACACACATGTGGCGGCCACAATGTGCAAGGCATTTATGACTTATGATTTTATTTCAATTGCTTTCACAACTTTTGGTATGGACAATGCCAAGAGTGTCAGTTTCTTCAAAAGAAACTATAAATATGACATATTTAATTTACTTCAATTATCTTTTTAACCAAAATTACATATATTTTATGATTCTCGAAGATATTTGGAATCTTTCTTTGGTGTTTTGAAAACGTAGTTAGTTGAAAGTTTTTACCAAAAACAAGGTGTGAGAAGGACCGATAACCCTTATATATATCTAGAATATCTACAATTCTAATATTAATTAATTAAAATTTCGTTGATAAATTTTTTTATTATTAAAAAACTCAATTAGAAGTAATTGGATTTGGGAGAAATATTTAAAATATTAATTGGACCTGATTAAAAATTAGATTACCTGATTTATTTTAAATCATATTGAGTTTGTAATAGTATAATATTTTATTAAGTCGATTGAATTTTTAATTTTTTTATTCTTTATATTTTAAAAGGCATTACTTTATAAAATTTATTTATTTTATGTATATGAATAAATATGTGTATATTTTTTATTTACAAGAATGAGCCCAAAAAATTAGTTTTCAGTGGATAAAAAAATTTTATGTGTAAAAAATAAATTCAGATGAGCCAAAAAAAAATTTGTGTCAAAAATTATATTTGTGTTGGTCAAATAAAAATTTTATACAAATTAACGAGTTTTTTTTTTTTTGTTAAAATAACTCAGACGCATCTAGGTGACTCTTGCCTCCATCCATATTTATGTATTATATTTAATATATTTATCTAAACTAATTTAAAATAGGGGGTATAAATATAATTTAGAGATATTATAACTCAAAAGAAGTAATCCAAAATTATTTATGGTAAAAATAAAAAATTATATAATCGACTCAAATTAATTTTAAAATTAAAATTGAGTTGAATTGAATTTTATATTTAATTTATTTATATTCTATAAACAAAAATAAAATAATGAGCTATAAGTTTAATATAATATAATAAAAAAAATGTAAGTCATATAGTTGAATGTGATTCTACTTGAGTTTCCCATTATAAATCTAACTGATATTGTATTTTAAATTTCATACTCTATCCATTAGGTTTCAGTATTTAATGGATTCGATAAAATTATCATTCCTAATTCGAAATTATAATTTCATAATGTCAAAAATAACTAATATTTTATTTTCTCATTATTTTTAGAAAAATGAAAGAAAATTATATATTTGATATAATAATTAAAATTATTTTTTGAGTTTAGTCAATAATTCGCTATTAGATTGTATTAATTAAAGGTTTAAATTCTTATCTTTTTTCTTTCCTTTCTATAGTAATTATTATTATTATTATATTGCTTATTAAAAGAAATATATTATTATGAAAGGCAAAAATGTTTTGGATAACAAAAAGTGTAAGCATAGCCATTAAACTAGATGTATTTTGAGAAAAAAAAAATGTCACAATTTATTTGCCAATGTGAATATATTTATATAAATATATTGGTGAATTAAAAACTAAATGATGGAATGAAGGTTAACCTAGGGGAGAGTTTTTTTTTTTCTTCTTCTTCTTCTTCTTTTTCTTTGGTACATGTGGGAAGGGTAAGTAGTATTGATATTAATTTTTATTTAGAAGTAGATGAGAATACTTTCTGGGTGTTTAGATCCTTAAGTTTGAGAATTTTAAAATGCTTTTCATTATCACATATTAAGTTGTTAATTTCAAGTGAGAAAAATAAAGTGTTTTACATCTAATTGAAAATATATTTTGACTTCTTTAAGTAAATTTTTTTTTTCAATGTCTAAATATAATTTGTAAAAAATATCAATTAACAAATTTTATTTTTAATAAAATATTAATTTAATAATCTGAATTCCAAACATTCCTAGCATGACATATAAAATGATGTCTAAGGTCATTTACTTTATTTCAAAGGTCCATCTCTCTTTCTCCATTAGACCTTTTTTTTTTTTTTTTTTTTTTTTATGAATTTAGCCACCACTTTTAATTTTTACAAGAAATTTATAGGTAAGATGGATAGAGTCTTTAAGAATTTTAATATCCTTTAAGTTTAAATTCAATTTATAAATATGTCTATTTTTATGAGATGCCAAAATTACCAAACAGTATTTTGCATCACCAAATAAATATTTAGTTAGACAAGTATTTGTAGCCCATTCAGTTGCTATCATCTCAACCTTAGAATATATATATATATATACTTAGAAATAAAATTTCCTATTATCAGAAAGTCTTTGTAATGACGAAAAATGTAGCTAAGATATGAAAACTACCACTATTACTTGTTTCTATTACCAGTTCAATAATTGTGGTGGCGATGACGAAATAGGAGGAGATGACAGTGTGGCCGCAGAGGCGGCAGTTTAAATAAATTTTGAAGGCAAAAAAAAAAAAAAAAAAAAAAGGAAAAACTCACCAGGAATATCCCAAGGTTCACACTTGTTAAGGTCAACTTCTATCATAAGAAGAGAATCAGAATGAGTGATCTTCTTCATCAAGTAATCACAAACAAGTTCTTCATCTTTTGGGTGGAATCTAAATCCTGGTGGCAATTTTGCCTCTACCATGCTTATGTTGCTCATTTTTTCTATTTTTCAAGACAAAAATTTATTAAAACTGCAAATGAACTATAAAAAGAAAAAGAGAAATTAATGAAGCAAAAGTAAGAAGAGAGAGAGAAGAAAATATGAAACATGGAGAAGGCCAAATTGGGGGAATATATAATGGAACAAAACAGGGTAAAGTCAAACTAATTAGCCAGTTATTCAGAGTTAAAAGGAAGGCTGCCTTCGTGTCATATGACGTGGCTACACCAATTTATGCCAAACTAGTGATGTATACACCTAATTTTGGATAGTGTTTGTTTCTTGAGAAATTAATTAATGACAAATGCAGAGATATATGCAGTTGGCACCACAACTAGTCAACATTTCCTTGAAGAATAGGTCGTTTTCCACACTGGGTTCACACACTACTCTGGAATCCATTTTTCTCAAAGTCCCACTTAAGCTAAATTCCTCTTGCATGCTAGTAATTGGCTGAAATATTGACCAAACAAAATAAAAGAGATTATTATAATAGATATAATTAACGCATTCTTTTTATTATTTGGCATAATACACTAATTTACTTCAAATTCTGTGTCATCTTACAATTATATTTTACTTTTACCTTGCACATGATTACACCGAAAAATTTAAATGTGATAAAAAAAATTGTACAATTCTCTTTTTTTTTTTTATTGACGTTTATGTTAGAGATATGAGTCATCCATCTGTTATATGAAGATAAGATAAGAATGATAATTTTTTTTTAAAATCTAAAATAGGAAGTTATCATGTTGTTATTTTTATCACTTTATTAGAATTGTATAGGTTGTTAACTTTATCATTTTGTTATTCTAAAACTGTATATATATATTATTGTACCTGTAAAAGAATTAATTAAAAAATCTTATTAAAAAAGACTATCTATTCCTAAAACTAGGAAATTCTATTATCTTTTATGGTATCAGAGACTTTCCTCAAGTGAGTTTTTTTTTTTTCTCTTCTTTCTTTCTTTGCGTATCAATGGCTACTTTCTCACTAACTAGCAGTACAACTTCAAATGTTGTCTCTACAACCCAACAGATCTCAAATGTACTCTCCATTAATTCCGCTGCTCAGCTACCTATTAAGTTAACCTCCAACAATTATGTTTCATGGAGGGTACAATTTCAATCACTGCTGACAGGTTACAAGCTTATTGGTTTCATTGATGGTTCTAATCCTCCACCAGCACGTGAGGTAACAAATGACAAAGGAGAGACCACTTCTAGTCCTAATTTTGAGATTTGGAAACAATAAGACCAGCTGTTGCTTCATGCAATTATCTCCTCAGCTTCTGAAACTATTGTTCCTCTTTTGGCATCAGCAACTACTTCTGAATAGGCATGGACAAAGGCGATAGCTCTCTTTGCCAATAGATCAAGATCAAGGATAATGAATCTGAAAGAAAGGCTGATGTCAAGTGTAAAAGGTTTAAAAACTGTCTCTGCCTATTTGCAAAATATTCGTTGCATCGTTGATGAACTGGCCCTTAATGGCTCACCTGTTCATGAAGATGATCTAATTATTCATATTCTGAATGGCTTCGGAGATGAGTATAGAGATATTAGATCAGCTATAAAAGTTAGGGAGATTGGCATCACTTTTGAAGAGTTACGGGATAAACTTCTTGACCATGAGGACTTCTTATCCAAACATATAAAAGCTACACCAACAAAAATTTTGTCTGCTCAGTTTGCACAGAAAACCACCATCAACACGATGAGACAAGGAAGAAACCAATCTTCAAATCATTTCTCTCCACAATTCAACCAGCAAGGAAGGTTCAATAGTGCAAGAAGATCAGAGGTGATTTGTCAGTTGTGTCAAAAACCTCGCCACACAGCAAAGAATTGCTTCAAAGCAAGAACTATTCTGTTTGGTGCTTCTCCAAGTGCCAATTATGCCAATGCACGTGGTAATCCAAAGGACCAATGGTTAGTTGATTCAGGTGCTAGTCATCACATGACGCCCTTCTGTGATAAGTTAAACTCCAGTCGAGATTTTGAAGGACATGATGAAGTCCATGTTGCAAATGGTAAAACACTTCCTATTGTTAAAACAGGCTCCACTAAACTTGCAAATTCTGATTTGACACTTAATAATATTCTTTATGTTCATAAACTGTCCAAAAATCTCATGTCCGTTAGCAAGCTATGTGATACTAATGATGTGTTTTTTGAATTCTATCGTGACTATTTTTTGTTGAAGGACTTGCATACAAGGAAGATTCTTCACAAAGGCCTGAATGATAATGGTGTGTACACTCTTCTCACCAAAATTGCAGCCCGACGTTCCTCTCCAATTGCTTTTTTCACCACAAAATCATTACCAACCTTGTGGCATCAACGGTTGGCTCATCCCTCTAATAATGTTCTAAGATCAGTTTTACTTCGTTTTTAGTTATCCAAGTCTTATTCCACTCCTGTTACTTGTAGTTCATGTCTTATGCATAAAAGCCATAGGTTTCCATTTTCTGTTTCTACATTACAAAGCAAAGCACCACTTGGGGGACCTGCCCCGATTACTTCTTGGGATGGTTTTCAATACTATTTAATTGTTGTGGATCATTACACTAAGTATGTATGGTTTTATCCCATGAAACATAAGTCTGAAGTTTTCTCTCTTTTTGTCACTTTTAAAGCTTTGGTTGAAAATATTTTTTATAGAAAAATTAAAATGATATATTTAGATGGTGGTGGTGAATACACTAAGATGAAATCCTTCTTAGCATCTCATGGAATTGCACATTTACAAACACCACCATACACCTCACAACATAATGGTACTTCTGAAAGACGCCACAGACAGATAGTGGAAAAAGGATTAATATTATTACACCAAGCCTCAATGTCATCTAAATATTGGCCACAAGCATTCCCCACAACTGTATATCTTACAAATAGAATCCCCACAAAAATTCTCAACAATAAGACACCCTTTGAAGCTCTCTTTCATGAACCACCGAACTATAATAAATTAAAAGTGTTTGGTTGCCTATGTTTTCCTTAGCTCAAACCCTATTCCAAACACAAACTTGACTCTAAATCCAAACCATGTGTTTTTCTTGGGTATTCACTACATCAAAGTGGGTTTAAATGTCTAGACATGACCACCAATCGAATATATGTGTCTAGGGATGTTGTGTTTATAGAAGACACTTTTCCTTTTTCCACAAATAGTTTGGGTTCTTCTAAAAATGAATCCCAATTGTTTGATTCTACCAGCACAATTCCAGTTGCTAACATAGAGACGTTATTTCATGTACCAACTCATAAAAATTTTTCTTCTAAATCACTATTTTCTAATAGCCACCAGCAGCGCTCGGGCTCCTCATGTGCAGAATTTAAATTGGGTGCAAGTTCATCTATAAGAGATAATCATGTAAGTAATTCTTGTGATGCATCCTCTAGTAGTCCTACTGGTATTTCTATCTCTTCTACTGACCAAGTTTCAGATGCAATTCAACCTGCAAGAGAAGGAATAATAACAAGATCAAAGAATAACATATTCAA
>CANXYC010032049.1:0-18519 GCA_948193065.1 Aleurites moluccanus
AAAAAATGCAAAATTATATTTTAGTCCTCCAATTACCAAAAATTCCAAACTTACCCGATTGGGTCCTAACTGACTTCAAACCAACTCTAGGCCTAAAAATTAGGTCATATAACATGCATATACATATATTCCATGCATTCATATATAATATTAACTCATCATAAAGAAAGGAAAATAATTTCCCTAAAGGTCCCTATTAGGGTTTAGGCTAAGGTGTTACATCTTTTGGATCGAATATGGATTATCATCTTCACCTTCCATAGATTGTAGTTTACCCCCTTTGAACAAAGGTGGTCTGGTGCTACATTGTCCTTCCTCAAATGTTGTATTGGCTGCCATAGAAATAAGATCGTAAGCTCTAAAAATCGTTTGATTTTATATATATTAGAGCACAAGCTCTAATACCAATTGTGAATACTACTATGGCAATACTCCTAGGGGGGGAATAGGAGTTTAAAAAATTTAGAAGAAAATGCACAACTAATATGTAATAGATATGTTAATTTTAAATAACAAGCAATAATAAAACATAAAGGTTAAGAGAGCGCAGCCAATTTATAGTGGTTCGGAGCCAAATTTCTTCTCCTATGTCCACTTCTCTCAATATCAACCCGATATTGAGGTTCCACTAGAATTGGGTACACCATCCAAATCAATTACAGTAGATTTTCAGAAATTTCACCCTATACACACTGAGTTACAACTCAGATTTTTACTCTCAATAACAGAGATAGAGATTTTTAAGTCTCTCTAAACTTATACAAAGCTATTCCAATGGTATACAATGAAGTATGAATAGCTAAGACTAGCAAAAGCTAGTAAGAACTCTAAAAATAAGAATTAAAGCTTAAAGAGTTCAGAAAACAGAGTATGAAATAACAATTTGATTTTCACTTTAGATATATGCTGCACTTCTTGTTAGAACTTCAAATCTTCATTCAAATCTTCATGTATTTATAGTTTTCAATGAATGGTGATTAGATGTGATCGTTCTGGTTGCATTTAATGTAAGATTTGCCTCCAAATCTTTCTCCAATAGCTATATTTAAAACATATCAGCTTTGACGTTGATAGGCAACTACAAATTTACGGGAGTTACCACTATTCGCGGTCGTGAATATGTGTTTTCACGGGCTTGAATCAAAACTCATGGCCTTGAAATCTTCTGCGCCAATTTCAAATTTAAATCATCCTTAGGCGTGAACAACTATCATTGTCGTGAACATATTTCACGGGCATGAATCAATATCATGGGCATGAAACTCTTTCACAGTCGTGAACTTTTATTCACAGGTTTGAAGATCCTTTCTGAGTAAATTTTATATATTGTCTTGATCTTGTTCACGGGCGTTAATAATATTCACGGGCGTGAATCCATGCTTTTAAACAAAAACTTGAACACAAGTTAAATAATCATATATATTGATTAACACTTTTTTTTTATATTTCAATTACATCACCAAAATCATTATAGAGACAACACTTTGAAATGCATCTACTTTTCTATTTTGAGTAACCATAGGACAGGAATTTAAGACTTAAGGACCTAAATTATTTTATGAAACTAAAATTCAGACTAAAAAATGATTCTCTCTCTCATTTAAGTTTTAAAATAGAGATTATCATAATTAATTTTGAATGGTTATTGAAGTAGAGTGATGATTTTATAATATTGCTCTTTAAAGACTAGAATATTATAGTGAGATTAACATATTTAATGTCTATCATGATAATTCAAAGATTAACCACTTCAAATTAGCACACAACCATTAAAATCTTTGTTTCAAGGATCATACATTTCCTCCAACTTCAACTACAATTTATTCATTTTCATTTGTCTGAATTATGTTTTATTATTCTTTATATTCCCTGCTAATTTTATGATTTATTCTATTTCTCTCTTCCTATTTCGAACTTATTTTCATTCTTAGACTCTCGGATATGGATATATATTGATAAAGATGACATCTTTTTGTTCTGTTCCTTTTCAGATTCACTTATTTCATTTTGATATTTTGGTTCCATTTTGTTTTTTCAACTAAGAAATCTAAGGAAATCAAAATAAATTTCTCTTCTTGCTTATGTATTTATTCATTATTGGTTGACTTATTTCTCCATCATAAAAATAAGATATGTAAGATTATTTATTTTTTTTAGTAAGAATGCTTCTAATGTTGATGTATATCAGAAAGTTAGAAATTGATCTTAAAAAATTATAAATTTTAAATAAGTATTTTATTAATTAATAAAATCTCATTAAGGATAAATATATAAATTAATTTCTTTATTTTAATTTTTTCATACTAAACACATATTTTTCATTCCATAATCTTATTCTCATTCTCATTTTTTACTTACCAAACATCATATTTTCATTTCATAATCTTATTCTCATTCTCATATTTTGCTTATCAAATACCACAAGCGGGATTTATATTCCTATTGAGCTATTTTCAATTTCATTCCCACTTATTTAGAAACCAAACAAGCCATAATTAAAGTAAGAGTTAATTACGATTTTTCCCTTTTATAATGACTTAATATATTAATTTTCTCCTAATCTTTCAAAGATATACTAACTCTCCCCTGACCTTGATCATTTTTACTGTCTTTTTTTACCATTTTAGAGTTGACTAACAGTAAAATTATATTAAAGGATATGCTAATATAACGGGACATTCGTCAAAAAAGAGTTAGTATATTTTTTAAAAGTCAGGGGACTTAATGTATTTAGTTATTTTACAAGAAAAAAATAATAATTAACGCTTAAAGTAATATTATCTTGAGCAAATATACAAATAAGCCCCTAATCTATATCATTTTACTCATTTAAGCTTTTTTTTTTTTCATGGTTTAAATAAGCCCTAAACTATATCATTTGACTACAATAAACTCAATTTGAATAAAGAGGTTAAATTTCCGTTCAAATTGGGCATATTGAAGTCAAATTAAAAAAAAAAATAAATTGGGGCTTATTTATATCTTTATTTTTTTTCAATTTAACCTTATCTATTTTCTTATTTATTTTTTTCTAAATTTTTCATTATATAATATATATTTTTTTATTTTATTTTAATTAATAAATAAATTATAATTTTTATTTTTATTTGATAAATAAATTTATCTAAAGCACATATCTTTTATTTTATATAAAATTTCAAAAACTTTCAAAACAATATATTTTATATTTTAATAAATGAAAATTTTTATAATTTTTATTATCAAATATCATCTAATTTAAAAAACTTAATTTAATATTTATAATAAATAAAATAAAATAAAATAAAATTAACTTCAAATATTATTTTAATTGATAAATTAGTTTATTTATTTTCTTATTGATTTAGATTTAATTATTAATATTACAAGTTTTTTTTTTCTTATTTACAAATTTAATTAGAACAGAAATATCAACTTAATACGATTTTAGAAAATTATTCATAATATTATCTATTATTAATAAATAAATAAAATATAAAATAATAATTTATTTATTAAATTAAAATAGATAAAAAAAAATATTATACAATGAAAATTTAAAAAAATAATAAATAATAAAATAGATAAGGTTAAATTGAAAAAAAAAAAAAAAAAGGTAAAAGGTATAAATAAGTTTCTAATTTTTTTAATGTGACTCAAACTTATCTAATTTAGATGAAAATTTAATTTTTTTCATATAAATTAAAATGATTTAAATTAAATTAAATAGTTTAGAGACTTAATTGAATTAAATTAAAAAATTTAGAAATTTATTTAAATTATAAAAAATTTAAGTGAGCAAAATTATATAGTATATAAGTACGGAGATAAAGACACTAATTAAAAAATTAATAATTTTAATAAAAGAAAATTGACTTTCTTTTTAAAAAATAACAAACAAAAATCAAAAAAGGAAAAATGAGGTGTATAATTGCATTTTCCGTCACTCTCGTGATCCAAAAGAAAGCAACTTTGTGAAGCTTTTTTTATTTTTATTTTTTTTCTCGTGTTGAAAGCAGAGAGTATCATATAAAGTCCGATTCTCTTTACGATCCTTCGCGACCTTTCCACTTTCCTTCTTCCTCTCGTGTGTATCACGAGATTCACTTCAACTCTCTACTGGTCTCTCTCTCTCTCTCTCTCTCTCTCTCTCTCATTAATTTCATTATATTTTGCTCCCTCTTTGATTTGAACAAATCTTGAGACAAATGGCTGGTAAGAATTTGGAGAAGATGGCATCCATTGATGCACAATTGAGACTATTGGCTCCACGCAAAGTTTCTGAGGATGACAAGTTAGTTGAGTATGATGCTCTGTTATTGGACCGTTTTCTTGATATCTTGCAGGATTTGCATGGGGAGGATATAAGAGAAACGGTATGTACAAATTGTTTTTATCCTTTCTAGAAATGCTTGTTTTTGTGTTTCAAGTGAATGTTTTAGCTTCAGTGTTTGTGTTCTTGATGCCAATTGTTAACTATGAAATGTAATATAAGTTAGGTACCCATTTCAATTTCTTATCTTTAAATGCTTAAATGAGATAAATTCACTCTTTCTAAGGGTGGTTTAACAATTAAAAAGATTCTTACTCACTTTTACTTAATTGCCTTCACTTGCAGTTGCAGCCAGGCTAGCTTTACATGTATATTAATTAGTTTATGAAATTTTTTAAGAACTTATGGAAAGAAATGCATCTGTATAGATTTTGCAAAATATCAATAAGCTCTTGGAAACGAAATGGAGGCTGTGATTAATTTTCTTTTAGTAAAGTCCTGGAGTGACGATAATGTGCAAGCTTAATCTTTCAATTTTACGAGTTACTAACTGATCCTTAAAGTTGTATGTGAGCTTTAGGTTCAAGACTGTTATGAAATTTCAGCTGATTATGAAGGGAAGCACGACCCTCAAAAGTTGGAGGAACTTGGGAAAGTCCTAACAAGTTTGGATCCTGGGGATTCAATTGTTGTTACAAAATCATTTTCTCACATGCTTAACTTGGCCAACCTGGCCGAGGAAGTTCAAATTGCTTACAGACGAAGGATTAAATTAAAGAAGGGAGATTTTGCTGATGAGAGCTCAGCAACTACCGAATCAGACATTGAAGAAACCTTGAAAAAACTTGTGGTGCAATTGAAGAAGTCCCCAGAAGAAGTTTTTGATGCTTTGAAGAACCAGACAGTGGATTTAGTCTTAACTGCACACCCTACTCAATCTGTTCGTAGATCTTTACTTCAAAAGCATGCACGGTTTGTATATCCAGTGTTTCTATCTGAAGATGGTGGCACTAGATAGATGTTTCTTCCTTGGATACTTGATGATATTATGTTCTTTTTCTCATTTTCAGGATACGGAACTGTTTAACTCAGCTGTATGCCAAGGATATTACTCCAGATGATAAGCAGGAACTTGATGAAGCCTTGCAGAGGGAGGTATCTACGTGCCAATGCTATGCTATCTTACATTTTCTTTTTTGACTTTTCCACTTCTATGCAGAAGGTTAATAATCATGATATCCATGAAATACATTTAGGGAGGCAGTGAAAATAAATACTGCTTGTTCTTCCATCTACTTTATTCAAAGTAATCATTCTATAATGTTGTCACCTTATTGGCTGTCTCCCTAGATTATGTGCATGCCATTTGAATTAATAAAATTGGCAGTCTTGCCTTTGGGAATTATGTAAATTTCTTTAATCAACATTAACTACACTTCCCTATAGAGGCCCCCTAACCAGAAATCTATAAAGATGCCAAGAAAAGGATTCTGTCCTGCAGAAGTTGGTAGAGAAAATTTTGATTCTTGAAAATTTGGCTTCCTTTCATTAAATGTTCTACATAACTGCTAGTACTGCATAATGCTCTGTTCCTATTAGAACTATGGCTTGTGAAAATTCCATTTGTGTCAGAATTGTTTGAAAATTGCATGTTTTGGCACACACTGTCTAAAGATCATTCTATCATATAAATCTTTGTTGGTTTCGGAATCTAATATGTGCCTAGCACTGATCCTTGTATTCTTAAAATCCAAATGACTAAACTTGAATTTCATGTTCATTTGGTAATTACTCTTATCCTTCTTCTCTCTCTATTCCCTCACACATGTGCATGCATGCTTGTGCGCACAAACACACAACACATAGCTGCATGTCAAACTTCAAAGACATAATTGCATGCATGTTATGAGTGTAAATTTGGAAGAAGATGAATCTTTGAAAGTGTGATTAAAAAAAAAAAAAAAAAGGAACCCATGCTTGAAACCAGTACATTTTGGGTTTGCTTGTATGACAATAGAATGAACTGCTAGGTTAAATTAGTTTTGAAAATTTCTCAAGATAAAACTATTTTACATTTTTGTAAAAAAATTGTTCCAATTCCAGTATCAATGTCCATGGTTGATTTCATTCTTTTTTGGCTTGGCACCAATTTTTTAGCTTGACACTGATTTTTTTTTTCCTCCAATCGTTTTAACTTGAAGGTGGAAATATCATTTTTTTTTTCTCTTTGACAAAGTGTTGGACTTGTCTTCATTGTAATTATTGGAATACATATTCTCATTATTGGGATATGCCCATCTCATTAACAGCTTAAGAAAACCTTTTCCCCCTTTCCTGTTTGTCAATATGCATATAAATGTTCACTTGAGAATTTTACTGAAGATAATTTCCACCATTGCGTGCACATGATTTGTTGAAAAGCTATGCAAATTACATCTCTTTCCTCTTATGTAGATTCAAGCTGCATTCCGCACAGATGAGATCCGAAGGACTCCTCCAACTCCACAAGATGAGATGAGAGCAGGAATGAGCTACTTCCATGAGACAATATGGAAGGGCGTCCCAAAGTTCTTGCGCCGCATTGACACGGCTTTGAAGAATATTGGGATAAATGAACGCGTTCCTTATAATGCCCCTCTCATCCAATTCTCTTCTTGGATGGGTGGGGATCGTGATGGTGTGTCTATTTGTTACATTGAGTAGTTTCTTGCTAACACATTTCTTTACCATAAATTTATAGTTTATACTGTAATTACAAATGTCATTGTATTTGTTAATGAAAATAGTTTGGACAATGGCAACTAGGGACTTCGGATAGCATTTTTTATGGTGAGTAACTTGCCATAATAAGAAGGCACCAAAAGAACATTAGGAAGACTCTAGAAGATATTGATGCAAACAGGTTAGAGTGTAATGGCATGAAAGGATTATGCAGCTGATCTATTGTGATTGAATCTTAGATCAATATGAGAGAATATGTGAGATGAGGTGAACAGATATCTTAGAATTTCTGATAGTGAAGTTTTTATTTTCATTATTATAATTGCAACCTTAAGATGCAGAAGATCAGTGCATTTTGTGTACATACATCTTCGCTCGCAAAACATGTTATCCACCCATGACTATCTAGTGTGTCCCACTTGTTTGTGAATGGAGCTGTATTCTCACGTGCACTGAGTGCATTGAATAATTTTTCCAAGATGTGGAGAAGTTGACTATTGATAAATATGTTTTTGGGCTTTTATGTATTTGATTATTTGCACGTGACAACATCGATGAATGTTGCTGAATGAATGAATTTTCCTTGAATTCCCTACCCCCTCCTGGCAGCATATTTTTTCTTTGTGGTACTTTGCTATTTTAATATCTGTTTGATGGCACCTTGCAGGAAATCCTCGAGTAACGCCAGAAGTTACGAGGGATGTCTGCTTGTTAGCTCGAATGATGGCCGCCAATTTGTATTTCTCCCAAATAGAGGATCTTATGTTTGAGGTATTAAAGTGATAGTTTCAGAAGTTTTTAGATTATAATCATGCCAGTCTTATAATTTCCATTCACCTCATTTATCAAATGATTCTATTTGCAGTTGTCCATGTGGAGATGTAATGAAGAACTACGCTTCCGCGCAGATGAGCTTCATAAGTCTTCTAGGAAGGATGCTAAACACTACATAGGTATGTAATGTTTATGTCAATTTTTTGCTTGGCATCTGGGTTTTTGAAAATGTGTGAAAACATAATTATATCCTGAGTTTTATTTATATTCCTTCTGAATTTTTGTTGAAAGTTTTGTATTGTAATGTCGAAATTTTCAAAATGCCAAAGTCAAAATCATTTCTGAAAGATTATTAGTACACCTTATTTAATAAAGTGGATGAAAAAGCAATTTTCTTCATTTTGTTTCTAGCCATTCAACAGTGGCTTTTTCTTTGTGGTTTATTAGCATTGAATTGTTTTCTACATATTTATTTTGGGGCATTGCATCATGGATGCAGAATTTTGGAAACAAATCCCTCCAAATGAACCTTATAGAGTTATTCTTGGTGATGTGAGGGACAAACTTTATAATACACGTGAACGCTCTCGCCAATTATTAGCCAATGGGATTTCTGACATTCCCGAGGATTCTACTTTTACTAATGTTGACAAGGTATCTCCTTATTTTACTTTATTTATGCCATTTATTTTTAGGTTACATGCATGTTGAAACTAAAACTAATAAATTTTAGGAGCATGCATGAAATATAAAAAAATGAAAAACTTTTCTTTACATGAGGAAAAAAAAAGGGGAAAAGAACACATGGCGATGATAAACAACAAAATGATAGGTCATGAAAATGAGTTCAGGTTCTCAATTTGGCTCATGGCATATACCATAGGCTGTCTTTGATGCTTTTGTTGAAAAGCAAAACATATATGAGATAAAATCAAGATACCAAATAGAAAATATAAAATTTTTTAATATTCGTCTCCTTGTAGGTATGTTTAGTATGATAATGGTAACTCTGTATCTGTGTGTGTGTGTGTGTGTGTGTGTGTGTGTGTGTAGTATCTCTTGCAATCTATTAAACATTTCTTGGAGTACCCAATGTTGAGAAATTCAATTGTTTCTTAGAATATCATATATCATATGAGCTAGGAAACTCAAAACATGCATTCATTGTGTTGTATTCAATAACTACAAATTGTTACTAGTCCCTTTTGTATTCAATCGACCTCTCTTGTGAGCAAAATTAAAGAATTTGAAAAAATATAACTTATAATTCCTGTACAAATTAATAAGAAAAATAGGAATATGTTTTTTTAGTAACCTAATGCCATCCATGGAGCTATTGATCTGGCTCCTACACTTTTTTTTCCCCTCAAATTCTACTTTAATATGTTAGTGTTTTTTTATAATGTGCTTGTTAAAGAAATTTTTATGCTTATGCAAATCAAACTATATTATTTTCATTTATATTGATGACTTATGTTTTCATATTGATAAATTTGTTGTTGGTGATAATATATGACATTATAACATGTGTAAAATTTAAATTTCTTGCCTAAGCTAGAATTATGGTGGATGCTATTATTTCTTTATCAATATGACATGGTTATTATGTCCTGTTTTTAAGGAATATTTCAAACAAAATCAAGAAAACACAAAACCTGAAGGAGTAGTTATATGGTTATTGTTTTTTTCTTTTTTATGATTTTGGTGCCAGGCTACAAGTCGGAAACTAGGGATGGCAATTTCACTTGCCCCTTGTTGGGTACCTGACACGAACGGGGCGGGGTAATACCCAACTTGAATGTGAAGTTGGGTAAGGTAGATTTTTTTTAATATGGGTAAGGTAGATTTTTTTTAATATAATCTGACCTGGTTTCTTGGTAGAGTGGTAATGGGAATACCCATCTCAAACCTGACTCAATTATATGTATATACATATTTTTACTATAAATATTTTTGTTTATTTATTTAATTTTGATTTTATATGTTATGAATGGACAAAAAAAGCATAAAAAACATAAATATACTTGTATAATATGTAAATTATTCAAAAAAGAAAAACAAACAAACAGGTGATGCTAATCCTGACCCTCTCCGCTCCTTGAAGCAGGGTGTGGGTATTGTTTTTTCTTGTTGGGTCAAGTTTGGGTTTTGCACAGCCATTTCCCAAGCTGACATGTGGACTATCCCTATTGGAATACCTTGGTGTATATATATATGTATATATATAAATGAGTGAGGATCCACTTATACTAGTGTAAAACTTGTTAGTTTTATACAAATTTTCAACTATTGATATATATTATATCCAATGACTCATTTTATACTTTTCTTTTATATTTTATTATTTATGAGATTATAAACGCATTCCTTTTATATTTCTCTTTATATACATATGTATAAAGATCAAATATATACTTCTCAATTATAAATGCACATCATTCACAAAAAATTATCAATTTAGGAATTAGGGCTTAGTTTTTTTTTTCTTTCCCATATCTTTGTTTTAAATTTCAGTAAAATTAAAATATTGATGCACTTATCAATGAAAAGTCAATATAAACAAAAAATCTATAATAACAATATACTTTTTCTTTTATTGTAAAAAATCAATACAACTTGAACATTATAATCATTAGGATTGTGCACGGTTCGGGTAAAGTCGAAAATCTGAAAATCTGCGAACCGAACCGAATCTCTGGGGATTTTATTTTTGAATCTCTAGTTTCGAACAGAATGGAGAAAATATCCGTACCGAATTGTCCCGAAAATTTTGTACGGTACAGTTCGGGGATTTGATTCCAATTCAGATATATTTCTGTTTGATTCGGATATTCAAGTATTTTAATTCGGTTCAGATATTCGGAGATTTTAATATATTTTTATAATATATATAAAAAAATTATAAATTTATAATTATATAAATATAAATACATGTATAAGTAATAGTATATATACCATATATTATAAATTTATAATTATATAATTATAATATGTACATATTATAAATTTATAATTATATAAATATATATAAATTATTTAATCGGTTCGGCGATTCAGGGATTCAGGACAATTTCGGTATAATTCGGTTCGGTTTGGTTCGATTCTCGACACGGAGATCAAAGTATCCCCAGTTCTGTCCCGTTATATTAATTCAATTTCGGTTTGATTCAGTGATTTTTTCAGGTTTTGAAGATTTTCTTTCCGTGTTATTTTTTTGGTTCGGGATCCCCGTGTCCCTGCTCAACCCTAATAATCATAACCTTGATGAATAATCAAGTAAAAGAAAAAAATGCATGTCAGAAAATGAAATATAAATCAGATATTTCACCTTGGTTTGCTATGTTAATATTACGTTATGTTGTAATAGGGTAATCAAAATCATCCAAGGACGCTTAGACAGACATCAAGGGTCATGTCTCCAACTATGCTTGTCCACAATAACAAGGTGGTACAACAAAATCACCGGACAGAAACAAATTTATATGCTGTTATTATGGATTTTTTTCAATTGTATTGATTTTTCATTGGTGGGTTTATTGGTCATTTTATTTTTTGATTGCCAGTTATAAAATATGTCGGATAGTTATCATTTCTGTATTAGCAACACTCGGTGATTTTGCTTTCACAGTTATTATTTCTACACTAGTGATCCTCAACGTTGTCTGCTGAATATTTGCTATTCCTTGAAAAACTAACTAGCACAATATATGGTACATGACTATCCTTTTATGCATTTATTTTAATTTGGTATATCGCCACCCTTTCCCTTTTCCAAAGTAGTCATGTTTCCACTTTCCACTGAAGCAGGAGCTGGGAAGGAAACTTCTGAATTGCTCTACTTTTTCAGCATTTTGGCATGAAAGGTCATCTTAGGCGTGCATTTGCAATTAAGGGCTAGTTTGGCATTGCTATGCCAAATAGCAGCTTTTGGACCAAATAAGGAGGAGTCTTTGTGGGCCAATGAAAAATAGCTACTTGCAATTAAATTTTTATGAGCCCGAAATGATTTTGGTCAAAGTTTCAATTATAAGCTATTTCCGAAATTAATTTTAGGCTCACAATAATGAAATGACAAGTAACTGTTGTCTGTTGGCTCTAAAGGATTCTTCCTTGCTTTTAGTCTAAAAGCTACCATTTGCAATAGCAATGCCAAACTGGTCTTAATTGTTCACAACTTGCCCGTTCAAGAATTTCAGTTATGCACTGGATATTAACACTCCTTTACTGATGAATTTTCTATTGTTCTTGTAGTTATTGGAGCCTCTTGAACTCTGTTACAGATCACTTTGTGCTTGTGGTGATCGACCTATTGCAGATGGAAGCCTTCTTGATTTCCTACGTCAAGTTTCTACCTTTGGGCTTTCACTTGTAAGACTTGATATCCGACAGGAATCTGACAGGCACACTGATGTTCTTGATGCTATCACAAAGCATTTGGGGATTGGATCTTATCGAGAATGGTCAGAGGAATGCAGGCAGGAATGGCTCTTATCTGAGCTCATTGGCAAGCGTCCTCTTTTTGGCCCTGATCTTCCCAAAACAGAAGAAATTGCTGATGTATTAGACACGCTCCACGTCATTGCAGAACTTCCTCCAGACAACTTTGGCGCCTATATAATCTCAATGGCTACAGCACCATCTGATGTGCTTGCTGTTGAGCTTTTGCAACGTGAATGCCATGTTAAGCAACCATTAAGGGTTGTTCCGTTGTTTGAAAAGCTTGCTGATCTTGAAACTGCTCCTGCTGCTGTTTCTTGTCTTTTTTCAATAGATTGGTACAGAAACCGGATCAGTGGTAAGCAAGAAGTCATGATAGGGTATTCAGATTCAGGGAAGGATGCTGGTCGACTCTCTGCTGCTTGGCAGTTATATAAAGCCCAAGAAGAGCTTGTGAAGGTTGCAAAGCATTATGGGGTGAAGTTAACAATGTTTCATGGCCGAGGAGGGACCGTTGGAAGAGGAGGAGGACCCACTCATCTTGCTATCTTATCTCAACCACCTGACACCATTCATGGATCACTTCGTGTGACAGTTCAAGGTGAAGTTATTGAACAGTCTTTTGGGGAAGAGCACTTGTGTTTCAGAACACTCCAGCGTTTTACAGCAGCCACACTTGAGCATGGGATGCATCCCCCTATCTCACCAAAGCCAGAATGGCGTGCACTCTTGGATGAGATGGCATTTGTTGCCACTAAGGAGTATCGTTCCATAGTCTTTCAAGAACCTTGTTTTGTTGAATACTTTCGCCTTGTAAGTATTCTGGCCAATCATCCATATGTTCTGTTTAATCTTATTGTGGTAATAGAATTCTGCATGTATGAGAGCAATTACTGCATTGTATCATTCTTGTGTGAATCAAGAGAAAGAAATGCGCTGTATTGTATAGCTCATAAGGATACGTTGGAACTGCCTTCTTAAGAAAAAAAATATCTTTGTAATTCTTGAAAGACAGCAAGTCAGTACTTCTCAAAGATTTCCAAAGTGGATTTCATTTAAAATATCAAAATTTCATTTCGTTTCTTTGAAATCTTTTCTTAGATTTTTGGTAATTCTTTCTTCACAGTAATTCCAGCCAAATTTTTGGTTTCACTGTCAGTAACTAGTATGCTGATTGATATACCTCCTCTGCTGTTTGTGATTGGAACACTGCAGGCAACGCCAGAATTGGAGTATGGTCGTATGAATATTGGAAGTAGACCATCTAAAAGGAAACCAAGTGGCGGCATCGAATCACTCCGAGCAATCCCCTGGATCTTTGCGTGGACTCAGACGAGGTTTCATCTACCAGTCTGGCTTGGCTTTGGGGCAGCATTTAAGCATGTCATTGAGAAGGATATAAACAATCTATACATGCTTCAGGAGATGTACAATCAATGGCCTTTCTTTAGGGTCACAATTGACTTGGTTGAGATGGTGTTTGCCAAGGGCGATCCAGGAATTGCTGCTTTGTATGACAAGCTCCTAGTATCAGAAGAACTGTGGCCATTTGGAGAGCGGTTGAGAGCAAACTACAAAGAAACCAAGCGCCTTCTGCTACAGGTAATTTTAGAGTCAAGCTACTGAATTGACTAAAAGAAAGAGCTAATAAAGAGGAAGGACTAGAACCTGATGGATGCTACCCTTTCTCACGTTTCTAAGATTACAATAGTTCCCAGTGTTAGGCTTGAAGCATTTACGAGGCCTGCTCTTTCCTATTGAAGCAAAGATGTAACAGGCTGATAGCACAGAATCATACAGCACAACAAAATGCTTCTTGCCAAAACTTGTTTCTTAAAGTATTTTGTTTCAAGAACCAATAATAGTGCCTGAGGTGAATAAATTTAATTTATTTTCTTCTTTCCTCGTAGGTTGCTGGACATAAAGATCTTCTCGAAGGAGACCCATACTTGAAGCAAAGGCTTCGACTTCGTGATGCCTACATCACAACTCTTAATGTCTCCCAAGCTTACACTCTGAAGCGGATTCGTGATCCTGACTACCATGTGACACTGAGGCCACACTTGTCAAAAGAATACATGGAATCAAGCAAACCAGCTGCGGAGCTTGTGAAGCTTAACCCTACAAGTGAGTATGCTCCTGGTCTGGAAGACACCCTCATTTTAACCATGAAGGGCATAGCTGCTGGTATGCAGAACACTGGTTAAGGTATAGTGTTTTTTTTTTTTAATGGTAAAGATCTGATCTTATAAAATATGAAAAGTATGAGCCTTGTATTTGTAGGTGCTTTGATAGCATTTAATAAGTCATCCTAAATTACTATAACTTCTCTCTCTCTCTCTCTCTCTCTCTCTCTCTCTCCTCTTTTCTCTCCCCCTCTGTTTTTTTTCCCTGAACTTGGCGAAACGTTCATTAAGAAAGCGCGCCACCCCCACAAAACAAAAGCAATCATTAAGAAAGCCTCCCTAAGGAATCAAAATACAGAAGCTCCCTCTCCTTGGAGGGATGGTTTTTGGGGCCCAGTGTGCAGCTTGATTTGCAGACCTCTAAACCATTGAAAATTCTGGACCGCCGTGGCCATGCCTTATTTTTTGAATGATAAAATCAATCTGCCACATTAGTCTTTCATTCTCTGTCTTAAGAATTGTTTCAGATTGTAGAATGGCATTGTGAGAAAACAAGTGTCACTGTAACTGCACAGCCGTTTATAAATCTAAAGCTTCTCCTTGCAAAAAGTTGTACCTCCCATGTGATCCCTTCGAAGATAAGTCATTACCACTTTGATCCCTATACACTGAAACGCAATTAGTTTTAGGTGGTGGTTTACTTTTATTTAGGTGATGACGTAGAATTTTGACATTTTTATTGAAGTTAATATTTCATCTTTATCTAATAGAAGAGTGGGATAGCTGTTAACGGCTACGCATCTTATATTTTAATTATTAAAAAAATAAAAATGAAATTTTAAGAAATGAAAATAAACTAAAATAAATTAAAATGATGTAAAATAAAATAACAAATTTAAAATTTCAACTCTATACTTGGTTGTTTCATTTTGTTTGCTGGACATTATAACGGGCCAATTAATCTCTATATCGTTATCCATTTTAGCTTCCAAAATGAAAACTCTGCCAATGGAGTTGTTGGGGAAAGTTCAGAAGCTGGAAACAGGACAAGCACCTTAAGCAAGAGATGTTTAAATAGGGAATGAGAAAATAAAAGAATTTGAGTAGCACTTCCAGAAACACAATAGTTATATTTAATAGTTATATTTAGTGAGTGTTTGAATCTATTTAAATTAGAATGAAATGTCGTTTTGAAATTTAACGAAAAACGTTAAATGGTTTTTTAGTGTTTAAGTGATTAATTTAAAACGTAGTTTTAAAATTTAAAAATATAAAAATTTAAATTAGATATGATAGTTTTTTATTAAATGATATTTTTAAAATTTTATTTTCAAAATAGGGTTTGTATCCAAACATCTCCTTAGATGGACAAAGATAAAGATAAAAATTATATAATGTATTTAAAAAAATATATAAAAAGTGAATGAGAAGATATAAAAATAATCAAATTTAAAAAGTGAATTAAATATTTATAATATGCAGCAAATCATAATATGGAAGTATGAGAAAGTTATAAAATTTTTGAAAATATAATCATAAAATATAAGTGAAAAATTAAATAAATATAATAAATATTCATATTTAATATTAAAAGAATAATAACAATAACAAAGTATAGTAAAAAAAAACAATATTATATTAAAGTGCGACACTGTGTTAGTTAAATAAAATAAAATAAAATAAATTTAAAATTTTACGTTGTTAGATGTTGAGCCAAGTATAAAAAAAAAAAAAAATGTAGAATTACAAAATTTGAAATTTATTTGAAATGAATTTAAGTAGTATTTATTTATAAATAAATTTTTATATTAAAAAAAATATAACTTAAAATATAAAATTTAATTAAATTTTATATTTTTATATTTTGAATAAATCTATAATTGAGTTATTTTTTCTTATTATTTAAAATATTTTAATATAATAAATATAATTAGAAAAATGTAGAGAGAGAATAGTAAAAAGACTGTTATAAGAAGAGAGGTGAGAAACACCGTTTTTTATTATAATAAATTAATTTTTAGTTTTTAAAATTTGACTTAATATTTGAGTCCCTATTTTTTAAAAAACTAATTAATTAGTTTCTATATTTTGATTTTATTAAATATTTTAGTCTTTTCATCTATTTTCATTCACTTTATCTGTTAAATTTTAATAAAATGATCAAAATACTCATACTTTTGTATTGCCCAGATTTTCGCTTTTTAAATAAATTAAAGTTTGATTTAATTAACAATTACATCACTGCTTTTTAAATTTATCACGTCCCAATTTCGGAACATAATGGTCTTAGAATGCAGGAGATATCAGAGACGACCGACACCTGTAAAATCCAGTATTATATAACATAATCTTTTACTATCTTATTACTATCCAATTAATTAATTTTATATCCATTATGTACTCTGCTACTCTGTAGTCTGTCATTTTATAATTGATGTGCTATTATCTATAATCATTATCATCACATGCCATATTAATATTTAAATTCCATATAATATTATATATTCACATATACAGTCTAACTATGTTATATATATAACCCATGGAGCAGCTAATAATATATACAAAAAACAGTGCCTTAAATAATTATACTGTCACTACAGATCGCAGAAATTCACAAAGGAATAAAAGACTGGATTGTGCTTCCTACTCTGCACCTGTAAAATGGGAAACAACTAAAGGAATTAGTATAAATACTCAATGAATCTAATATACATCATTTCAGGCAAAGGTTAGGTAAGCAATAAAAATATCAGGGAAATAATCAATAAATGATAATGTTGCACACTGGATTACAAAATAAGGAAAAAGATGACAGAAAGAGGATACATAATCAATAAACAGATCAATAAAACTTATATCATATAGATAAGAAATATAATGGGCCATGAACAAGTATAATCTCATATCAGGACAGTTAACCCTTCCCATCTAGTGTACCATAAAATCAATGTGCACATTACCGACGGTATTTACTCGCTACCTCGTTGGTGAGGAAGCTCTGTCAAATCACATCATATCCAATAAAGAAATGGAACAAGTCAATAGAACACATGTCACGACCCACTTTTGGGTTGCGACGGTCTTAGGGCACGGGTAGACTTAAGGTTACCGGAAACCCGTAGAATTCATGAACAATCCATTTATCAATCATTCAATCTATATTATCTCATTTATCAATGCTTAAATTCCATTTATTACTTATAATTTTTACAGAAAATTTGCCAGGGTTTCTTTTATAATTTTAATATTATTCCAGACTCAAAACCGGGTCTCTCAAAAATTTCACAGCCTGCACTAAAATTATTTTTATACTTCCAATAATTTGCCAATCTTATATCATCAACTTCACAGTTCCACAATCATACATAGCACTTGTAAATCTTTTTCAAAATATGAAAATTTCATTGTTATTATTTACCTCTATCACTGTCTTTATTACTTTATTATCATTGACATTTTCAATCATTATGCATTATACATTATATTTTGAATGTCACTGTAACATTAAATATTACACTATTTATACATCATTATAATACCCAATCATTCAATTATACACAGTACCATGAAGCTCTAAGAATTGACACTTATAACCTTCGGTGAATAATATTCTACCTTGATGTATTTGACATTCCAAGTCGGAAAATGAATTGACTTGAAATCAGCTTCCTCTAACACATCCCTGTGAAAATTATAAACCATAATTTGGTGAGTATAAAATACTCAGTGAGTATACATACATCATTATATATGAGATATAAGTATATGGTAATAAAAATATCAATGGTAAGTAATAAGATATAAGTTTGGAATCAATGATCAGGTAAACAATACTCGTATCATATAGATAAGACAGATAAAGGAATGGACTATATGTAAACATATAGTCTCCAGTAGTATCAGTATGGACTATATGCGAACATACAATCTTCAGTAGTATCAGTATCAGTAAGCATAAGGCTGATCAGATTCTATGGCCAGGACCATAGCCCCTCCCAGCTAGGGCATCAGTAATACAATGTGCACATCACCCACAGTATATTCCCACTACCCTGTCAGAGCGGTAGCTCTGTCAAATTCACATGTAAAATGGGTCAAGGGAAATCAATATCAATAGCCAGTAATCATTAGGAACATTATGGTATAATGACTTTCGATCGATACGCATTAGTTTATTTGTCAATCAGTACACAAAAGGCATTTCAA
>CANXYC010032067.1:0-21111 GCA_948193065.1 Aleurites moluccanus
AGGTTGTGTTAATGTTTGTTATGAAGAGAGGGACTTTGGGTCATGGGTATTAGATTGTAAAAATAGAGTAGTTATGGCAAATTTTCTGTAGAAAATGAAGAATGGGGTTCTACGGGTTTAGGTGGCCTTATGCCTTCCCCATACCCTAGGACCGTCATATCTCCTGAAATGGGGGATGTGACAGTTTCACTTAGGTGTTCTGAATCTTGACCCTGCACTCATGAATGACAAGCCCACTGCTCTTACTGCTTTTAGCAGCGCTGAAGAAAGGTCTTTCCATAAGGCTTGGGAAAGATTAAATAGAGTGAGTTTAATATTCATGTGGATGATAGTAGTAAACAACATCAAGTCAACCATTCCTAAAACTAATAATGCTAGAAAAGTTATGAAATTAGTGGAAAGTCGTTCTCAGTCTAATTCTACTAATAAGTCAGTTGCTTGAACATTAATGGGTACGTTAACCACCATCAAGTTCGATGATTCTCATACCATGCATGAGCATATTACTGAAATGCCAAATATAGCAACAAGATTAAGTTCTATGGGATTGAAAGTGGATGAAAGTTTCCTTGTGCAATTTATCATAAACTCCTTGCCTCATGAGTATGGTCCATTCCAAATAAATTACAATAATATAAAGGATAAATGGAATGTGACCGAACTGCAAAGTATGCTCATTGAAGAAGAGGCAAGACTTAAGAAGCAAGAAATTCACTATGTTAAACTCGTGGGCCAATCAAGAGCTAAAAAAACCCAGGAAAACAGAATGGAAAGGCAATAAAGAACCACTAAAGATAAATGAATCATCTGCCCAAATCCAAAAGAAGGAACAAAAGGATGATAAGTGTCGTTTTTGTAAAAAACCTCGACACTATCAAAAAGACTGTATGAAACGTAAGGCATGGTTCGAAAGAAGAGGTGAGCCTAGTGTTTTTGTATGTTTCGAATCAAACTTAACGGAAGTTCCTTATAACACTTGGTGGCTTGATTTTGGTTGTACCACTCACATTTCGAATTCGATGCAGGGATTCATTACGACCCAAACCATAAACCCAAATGAAAATTTTATTTTATGGGGAATGAAGTTAAAGCTCCAGTTGAAGCCATTGGAATGTATCGTTTGATTTTAGATACTGGATATCATTTAGATCTTTTTCAAACTTTTTATGTTCCTTCTGTTTCTCAGAATTTAGTTTCATTATCAAAACTTGATACAGTTGGATTTTCTTTTAAGTTTGGAAATGGATGTTTCAATTTGTTTAAACAAAATTATTTTATTAGTTTTGGTGTGCTTTGTGATGGTTTATATAAATTTAAGCTTGATAATTTATTTGCTGACACTTTATTGACCTTGCATCATAATGTTGGTTTGAAACGTGGTTTAGTGAATAAAAGTTTAGCTTACTTGTGGCATCAATGTTTGGGTCATATATTCAAAGAAAGAATACAAAGATTAATAAAGAATGAAATCCTTCATGATTTGGATTTTACTGATCTTGGTATTTGTGTGGATTGTATTAAGGAAAGCACACAATTAATAAAGCAGCCACAATAAGCACGCAACTCCTTGAAATTATACACACTGATATATATGGATCTTTTTATATTTCATTTTTTACTGGAGAAAAGTATTTTATCACCTTTATTGATGATTTTTCACATTATGGTTATGTCTATCTGTTGCATGAAAATCCTTAATTGGTAAACAAATTAGAAGTGTTTATCAACAAGGTTGAAAGATAGTTAAACAGAAAGGTGAAAATTGTCAAGTCTAACAGAGGTAGTGAATATTATGGAAGGTATGATGACACTGGACAATGCCCTGGTCCATTTGCTAAATTCTTTGAAAGGTATGGCATTTGTGCTCAGTACATAATGCCAAGCACACCGCAAAGCTTAACCATATATTAATGGATATTGTTAGAAGTATATTAAGTAATTGTTCTATACCCTTTATCATTATGGATGCATGCTTTGAAAATCACCATGTATTTGTTAAATAGGGTTCCTAGCAAGGCAGTTTCAAAGACTCCTTTTGAACTATGGATGGGAAGAAAACCCAATTTGAGGCACCTGTATGTTTAGGGTTTCCCGGCGAAAGTAAGAATTTATAATCCACATGAAAAGAAACTAGACTCAAGAACAACCAGTGATTTTTTCATTGGATATCCCGAAAAAAATCCAAAGGATATAGATTTTATTGTCCTAACCATAGTACAATAATTGTTGAAACTGAAAATGTTAGGTTCATTGAAAATGGTGAAACTAGTGGGAGTGTAGAACCACGAAAAGTGGAAATTCAAAAAGTTTGAGTACAGTTACCTTTACTTATAACTTCTTCTCAAGTTATTGTTTCTACAGTTATTGAACGACTTGACAACGTACAAGAACAACAAATGAATGATCAAACACTCCATGATGAAGTGGCTCCTAATGAACCTGTAGTAGATGAACCACATGAAGTGACATTAATAAAGTCTTAAAGGAAAAGAAGATCAACCATTTCTAATGTTTATGTGGTTTATTTACATGAGTCTGATTTTGACTTAGGAATTGATAAAGAACCAGTTTCGTTTCATAAGCCATAAAAAGTGCTAATTCTGCTAAGTGGTTTGACGCCATGAAAAAAGAGTTAAAATCAATGGATTACAATGAAGTTTGAGACCTTGTTAAATTGCCTAAAGGTTCTAAAAGAGTTGGCTATAAATGGGTCTTTGAGACCAAATGTGACTTAAATGGCAATATTGAAATATACAAGGCTAGACTTGTTACTAAAGGTTTTACTCAGAAAGATGGTATTGATTGTAAACAGACCTTTTCTCCTTTATCTAAAAAGGACTCTTTAAGAATTATTATGGCTATAGTGGCCCATTATGACTTAGAGTTACACCAAATGGATGTGAAACTGCCTTTTTGAATGGGAATTTAGAGGAAGAGGTTTATATGGACCAACTAGAGGGATTTTCAATTGAAGGAAAGGAACATATGATGTGTAAACTTAAGAAGTCAATATAAGGACTTAAACAAGCTTCCTAATAATGGTATCTTAAGTTCAATGATATTATCACTTCCTTTATATTTAAGGAAAACATTGTTGATTGATGTATATATCTAAAGGTCAGTGGGAGCAAGTTTATATTTCTAGTTCTGTTTGTTGATGATATCTTGCTTGCTATTAATGATCTTGGTTTATTACATGAGACCAAGAAATTTATCTCTAAGAACTTTGAAATGAAAGATATGGGTGAGGCATCCTATGTGATTAGAATTAAAACATTATGTGACAGATCACAAGGATTGTTAGGGTTGTCTCAGAAAGCATATATTAATAAAGTGTTGGAGAGATTCAAGATGGAAAAGTGCTCTGCAAGTGTTGTTCCAATTCAGAAAAGAGATAAATGTGGCCTTATGCAATGCCCAAAGAATGAATTGGAATGCAAACAAATGGAACAAATTCCTTACGCATCTATCGTTGGGAGCTTGATGTATGCTTTGACTTATACCAGGCCAGACATCAGTTTTGTTGTTGGAATGTTGGGCATGTATCAATGTAATCCATGATTGGATAATTGGAAAGCTACAAAGAAAGTGTTGAGATACTTGCAAGGGATAAAAGATTATATCTCACTTTTAGGAGGTCCGATCATCTTGAGGTGATAGGATATTCATATTCAGATTTTGTCGGGTGTGTGGATACCAGATAATCCATTTATGGATATTTGTTCCTATTAGCTAGGGGAGCAATATCGTGGACAAGTACGAAGCAATCTGTAATTGTTGCATCCACAATGCAAGCTGAGTTTGTGGCATGCTTTGAGGCCCCTATTTATGGATTATGGCTACAAAACTTTATTTCAGGACTTAGAATTATCGACAGTATTCTAAGCCGCTAAAAATTTATTGTGATAATGCCGCAGCGATCTTCTTCTCTAAAAAGACAAGTATTCCAAAGGTGCTAAACACATAGAATTGAAATACCTTGCCGTTAAAGAAGAAGTTCAGAAATAAAAAGTGTCAATTGAGCACATTAGCACCAATGTTATGGTTGAGGATCCATTAACTAAAGGGTTGCCACCAAAGACATTTACTGAACATGTTAAAAGAATAGACATTATGAAAACCCATTATTGACATTATGTTTAAGTTTTATGCTCTCTATGTATTTGATGCTCCAATATCATTTATGTATTGTTTCTGACATATTTATGTATCATGTTTTCTTATGTTGGTATATACATGAATGAATTATGTGAATTTTTAACAGGATTTGTTTCTTTTAAGAAACATTATTATCGGACCATTATGTTATCTCTCATTATTGATCATGTTAAGTATAGAACTGATATTGTGATACATGGAAGGGACTGTGTCGATCTAATGATATACAACCACTATGATCCGTATTAATTCTTGCTTAATGATGATTTATGAATTGACCACTTTAAGTAAGTCAATTTAGCTTACTTTGCTCATTATGTTTTTTATTAAACTTGTATGTTATCACATGGACCAAATGGGAGAATATTGGATTTTTATGGCCCATAAGTTTAATAGTTATCATGTGCTAAATTCCTATTGGTCAATATAAAGAGGTGTATTCTAATTATTATACACCTTGATGGGAGGTGATTAAAAAAAGCCTTAATTTAGGAACATGTCCTTTCTCTACCGAACTATGCACGACAATTTTTCCATCAACAAAAGTCATAAAGGTTAAGGGATCAAGGGAGAGAAATCTATTCCAACCAATCTCTACAAAACAATCATGGATCAAGGTATATTTCTCATCAATTTTATACGGTGAAAATCATATTGTTTTAAGATGCTTGGTATTAATGATTATGCAAATATTAGGGATTTGATTTGCATAAAGTCAATTTTAATTTTACTTGTGATATCAGAGCATGGCTTAAGAATTGATGAAGATCCAGTTTAGTTTCATAAGCCATAGAAAGTGTTAATTCTGCTAAGTGGTTTGACGCCATGAAAGAAGAGTTAAAATCAATGGATTACAATGAAGTTTGAGACCTTGTTGAATTGCCTGAAGGTTGTAAAAGAGTTGGCTATAAATGGGTCTTTAAGACCAAACACGACTCAAATGGCAATATCGAAATATACAAGGCTAGACTCATTGCTAAAAGTTTTACTCAGAAATATGGCATTGATTATAAAGAGACCTTCTCTTATATGTCTAAGAAGGACTCTCTAAGAATTATTATGGCTATGGTAGCTCATTATGACTTAGAGTTACACCAAATGGATGTGAAAACTGCTTTTCTGAATGGGAATTTAGAGGAAGAGGTTTATAGGACAAACTAGAGGGATTTTCAGCTGAAAGAAAGGAACACATGATGTGTAAACTTAAGAAGTCAGTATACGGACTTAAACAAGCTTCCCGACAATGGTATCTTAAGTTCAATGATACTATCACTTCCTTTAGATTTAAGGAAAACGTTGTTGATCGATGTATATATCTAAAGGTCAGTGGGAGCAAGTTTATATTTCTAGTTTTGTATGTTGATGATATCTTGCTTGCTACTAATGATCTTGGTTTATTACATGAGACCAATAAAGTTCTCTCTAAGAACTTTGAAATGAAAGATATGGGTGAGTCATCCTATGTGATTGGAATTGAAACATTCTGTGACAGATCACAAGGATTGTTAGGGTTGGCTCAGAAAGCATATATTAATAAAGTTCTGGAGAGATTCAAGATGGAAAAGTGTTATGCAAGTGTTGTTCCAATTCAGAAAGGAGATAAATTTGGCCTTATGCAATCCCTAAAGAATGAATTGGAATGCAAACAAATGAAGCAAATTCCTTATACATCTATCATTGGGAGCTTGATGTATGCTCTGACTTATACTAGGCCAGACATCAGTTTTGTTGTCGGAATGTTGGGCATGTATTAAAGTAATCCTTGATTGGATCATTGGAAAGTTGCAAAGAAAGTGTTGAGATACTTGCAAGGGACAAAAGATTATATCTCACTTTTAGAAGGTCCGATCATCTTGAGGTGATAAGATATTCATATTTAGATTTTGCTAGGTGTGTGGATACTAGAAAATTGTAATATCTGCCAATTTTGTTGTATTTTTATTAATTGTATGTTTGAACAATTATTTAATTCCAAATATGAATGTATGAGAAATCCAAAATTTTTAGTTTCAGTTGCAGGATTTTGTGAGGATAATTGCATGATCTTAAAGAAATAATTTCATAAAGTGTAAAACATGAAAGTTATGAGTTTATGTCTTAACTAAAATTCTGTAAAATGGCTTGGCAGAATTCTGTGTGAGTAATGAGTTATGTTCCTATGAGCAAGACTGGTATGGTTGGGTATTTCGGCAGGAAGTTTGTGTCTGTTTGGAATTACTGGGAATGATTGAGGTAGATTGAGCCAAAGGTATAAGCATGAAAAATGTTTCTTTATGTGTTTGTTGTTGGCTATAAAATTTCAGGAATTTTGGATAAGTATATCTCAGTGGAGAGTGGAAATTATCAGGATTGTTCGGATGGATTTTGGAGCAGTAAGTCTGGATGATATTTAGAGAGTCACCATGGTCTGTGTGTTGGTCTTAGTGATTTAAATTTTGAATATGTTGAGCCCCTGAATGTTTATATTAAGTGGAAAAAAGAATTTGTAAGTTTGGATGTTTGTAGCTATTTTGCGAGCTGGTTAAGTGTAAATTGTCCAGGAAAGATTTCAACTTAGCAGAGTATTGGTGGGGCGAGCCGGCAAAATGCGAAGTGGCATTTTGCGAGCTGACAATGCTAGCTGGCGAAGTGGCGAGGTGAGATTGCCAAAGTGGCAATTAGCGAAGAAGGCTTTGGCGAAGAGGAAAGGCGATGTGGCATTCTGCGAAGAGGCATTTTGCGAAGAAGCATTATGCGTGCGAAGTGGCAATCCGCGAGCAGAGTTTGGCGAGGAGGGAATGTGCGAAGAGGCAATTCGCGAGTAGGATTTGGTGAAGAGGGAGATAGGCGAAGCGAGTTGGCGAAGAGGCAAAGAAGCATTGTTGAGGTGGCATCTGCAAGGCGGCATACTCGAGGAAGAGTTCGCGATGAGAGTTTGGCGAGGCAGCATATGCGAGCTGGAATAGCAAAATGGCATTGCCAGATCAGTTTGGCGAGCTGAGAAGTGCGAGCTAAGTATGGCGAGATGGCATATGTGAGGTAGCTTTGCCGAGGCAGATTGGCGAGCTGGCAAGCGAGATTTTTAGGGCAGTGGTCTATTTAACCCCAGCAACCCAGTAGCATTTTTTACGATTTCTCCTTCCTTCTTTCTTCATTGATTCCAGTCTTTTCTCAGATTAATTCCATTTTATTTTCTAAGGCATTAATGCATTAGACTTCTAGATTATTCTATTTTAAGGCAGAAATTATCAAATTTAAGCAAAAAATCTCAGGAATTTCAGTTTTAAAGAAATAAGGTAAATTTTCTTTCAAGGTTATTTTCTTTTAGATTTATTTAAGTCTGTTGGTTAGAATAATTAATCTTGGGTGTATAGAATTTATTGCAAGTAATTTGAAGTCATTAATTGTAATTAATGTTAGAGGAATCAGAATTTTGAGACTGTCATGAATAGTTGCATGAACAGTAAATCCGAATTTAATGCAGATTTTTCTTTAAGAGATAATTAAATTGATGTTGTGAATTAAGAATAGAGACTCTAAGATAGTTAAATATTTAGAAATCCTATTAAATATTATTGATTCAGAGAAAACCCTAATTTTGAATATTTGGGAAAATTTCTTAGGAGGAGGAAATCAAAATTATTAAGGAGTTGGAATTGAGCAAACTGCTAAAGAAAAAAAAATTAAGAGAAATTGTGTAAGAGGTAAGTATGAACATTTCATTTTTTTCTTATTTCTTTGAAATAATATGACCAAGCATTCTTAAATTGTTCATCAATATATATATATATATATATATATATATATATAATGTAAATGACTTGATCAACCTTCTTGGATCAAGTTCATATGCTTCTTACTTGTTAAACCCGATTCGAATAATGATATATGTTGATGGTCTTGCGACCAATATGCTTATGAGATTGAAACCACATGACCCTATGGATAGAACGCTCTTTCCAATGAAAGTAAATTCATTGGTCCATTGTGCACTTTAGGATCCCAGCTGATAGAGTTTTTATCAGTGTTCCACCTAGAGGGAACCATGAGCTCTAGGCGTATGCCTGGCCAAGCATGCATTCACGTTAAGATAGCAAGGCTACTGATACGTATGTTATGACATGAGATCAGTTCTATCAGATGAGATTTGATAATGCCATTCTTTGTGGGCATTTTATATTCTAAACAAGAACTATGATTCGATTTGTGATATGATAGTGCTAATTATTATAAGCACTCATGTTCCTTCAAATAAAAGCTTGTGATTCTCTCATATATATATATATATATATATATATATATATATATATATATATATATATATATATGTACATGACCATGATTTGATATTCAGATTCTTGATCTATGATGTTCATATCTTGCTGAGTTGAAGGCTCACTCTTCTTATGTGAATTTCAAGTGATAGTGTAGTTCGTGAGGGAGCTAATAGAGGAGATCAAGTTTCTTGACTCGTTCTTCCAAAAAGCCTTTATTGTAAATATTTTGACATATGATTTTGTATATTCATTATATGGTACTATGACACAATATGTATTGGAAGTATACTCTAGAGCTCCATAGTTAGTCATTTGAGGATGATAATGTTTTGATGTATGAATTATTACCTTTTGGGTACTCTTGTTCCTTAGTGATGTGAGATGCATCTTTTGATCAATAAGGAACAAGAGAAAGCTATGAAATGATAATGGTAAAGATACGATTGATATTTAATTGAATTTATAGAAATGATTATTGTATGATATTATATGATGTTTATAATTGATATAATTGTATATGAGATTTATGATATGTGAGTTCTACGGGTTTATGGTGGCCTTAAGCCTACCCTTACCCTAAGACCGTCGCACCACTGGAGTTGGGGTGTGACAAAAATCCACTTATGAATATTTGTTCCTATTAGCTAGGGGAGCAATATCGTGGAAAAGTGCAAAGCAGTCTATCATTGCTGCATCCACAATGCAAGCTGAGTTTGTGGCATGCTTTGAGACCACTATTCATAGATTATGGCTGTGAAACTTTATTTCAGGACTTGGAATTATCGACAGTATAGCCAAGTCGCTGAAAATTTATTGTGATAACGCCGCGGCGGTCTTCTTTTCTAAAAACGACAACTATTCCAAAGGTGCTAAACACAAGGAATTGAAATACCTTGCCATTAAAGAAGAAGTTCATAAACAAAAAGTGTCAATTGAGCACATTAGCACCAATGTTATGGTTGAGGATCCATTAACTAAAGGGTTGCTACCAAAGACATTTACTGAACATGTTGAAAGAATAGACATTATGAAAACCCATTATTGACATTATGTTTAAGTTTTATGCTCTCTACGTATTTGATGCTCCAATATCATTTATGTATTGTTTCTGACATATTTATGTATCATGTTTTCTTATGTTGGTATATACATGAATGAATTATATGAATTTTTAACAGGATTTGTTTCTTTTAAGAAATATTGTTGTCAGACCATTATATTATCTCTCATTATTGATCATGTTAAGTATATAATTGATATTATGATACAGGGAAGGGATTGTGTCGATCTAATGACATACAACAGATATGATCCGTATTAATTTTTGCTTAATGATGATTTATGAATTGACCACTTTAAGTAAGTCAATTTAGCTTATTTTGTGCATTATGTTTATTATTAAACTTGTAATGTTATCACATGGATCAAGTTGGAGAATGCTGGATTTTTGTGGCCCCTGTGATTTATGGCCCATATGTTTAATAGTTATCACGTGCTAAATTCCTATTGGTCAATATAGAGAGGTGTATTCTAATTATTATACACCTTGATGGGAGGTGATTAAAAGAAACCTTAATTAAGAACATATCCTCTCTCTATCCAATTACGCACAGCAGTTTTTTCATCAATAACAGTCAGAAAAATTAAGAGATCAAGGGAGAGAAATCTATTCCAACTAATCTCTACAAAACAATCATAGATCAAGGTATGTTTATCATCAATTTTATACAATGAAAATTATATTGTTCTAAGATACTTGGTATTAATGATTTTGTATTAGGAATTTGATTTGCATAAAATTAATTTTAATTTTACAAAACAAATATATTTTCATTATTTAAACAAGAAGAATTTAGGATTTGGTGAATTCACTGGTTTGAAGATAAATTTAATTTGAAGTTGTTGCAATTTGCGATTGAAAAGGTAGATAATATGTTAAATTTATTGTAATTTCCGTTAGAGAATAACAATGGCTTTCTGTATTAATGTGCGCAAGACTTCTATAAATTCTTATCATAATATATTGCATGTGATATGAGACTATGGCCTACCTGCTAATCTCTATACACCGTGGAGCGGAGCAAATGGAGCTAGGAACTATGTTTTTTTCAATATGGATGTACTAGCTTTGTGGGTTTTTTGCTAAATCAAATAAAATTTTATGTTTAATAGTTATAAAATTATGTAGGTTAATGACAAAGATTGTCATTATGTACTTTTTTCCTTTGATTACGTTTTGAATTAGAGAGAGGGAGAGAGTAAATGTTAACCAAATCCAAGAAACAACTCTAGGGAAGTATTAGAATTAAGTTTCACTTGGTTTATATCAGATGCCATTAAGAAAGGAAAAAAAAAAAAACTCAAAAGAACAATTTTGAATAAATGGTATAATTGTGAATAATTTTAGAAATTTAAAATATATTAATTTATGTTCAAAAGATATGGTAAAATTATAGAAAGTCATAAAGTTCATAGTGTTTCAGGCCAATAGGTCTTTTTTAAACATGAAATGTGAATATAACTTATAATATTCTGGTATATATTTAGTTATATATTTTATAATTATAATTTTCAAAATTTTTATAACTAAATTTTCAAAATATGATTTTCATATTATAAATATTTATTATGTTATTTGTTATATATTTTTATATTTTTGTATTTATACATTCATTCTATGTATTTTTCTCCATATTTTTTATATTTTTATGTTTACATTATGTATTTTTAAGTTTCCACCATCCAAACATGATTATATTTATTTAGAACATTATAATGAATGCAAACCATATGTTAAAACTTAAAAAGTAAAGTTTACTGCATAGGAAATTACTTACAAATGTAAGGGTTTTTCACAAATAAAAGTTAAAAAATTATGCATTTAGTAAAATTCTTAAAATTTTCAAAGCTTCAATGAATATAATTATCTTATATTAATTTGTTATTAAGATTCAATTAATATAATAAGTGTAGAGTTTATTAAATGCAAATTTGATCACATAATAAAACCATATAATAAAAACTTTCTTGTGAATGGCTTTGCTACAAATTTCAAATATTGAGACTTATGAATAGCTAAATAAATAAGCTTTCAATGAGAATAGCCATCTGTTTTTGAGAGATGCTTCTCTTCCTCTCTAAAACTTTTTCCTTCTTGTTAGAAAATTTTTCTTCTCGTTGTTTTTTCATACCATCGTCAATCTTTTCTAGGTTGATAGTGGATTTTTTTTATTTTAATTTTAATTTTAATTTTATTATTCATAATATTCAGATTTATTCTTTTCTGAATAGATCTAATTTTCTACTATTTTTATTTTCATTTCTTATTTGGTGGTTTATTTATTTGTTTCTTATCCTCTTTGTTGGTTATTACTTGGTCATAAGTTGGATCAGAACTGCAAACTTTATTTTTGATATCAAATTTAAGTTTTTTGGTTTTCATATTAAATTCGTAGAAGTTGAAAAGTGACAATTATTTATCGTCGAATGCATTCTAATCTTTCAAATCTAGATTATTGCTATTTTTATTTATATTTTTAATTTATTTTGATATTAGTTTTGAGGATTTATAATATTATAAGGGTTCATAATTTTATATTATTCTATTTTTCAATTAATGAATATTTAGTATTTTCTAAAAAAAAAAAAAAAAAAGCTAAGTAACAAAAACATTGTAAAACATAATTTAATTAATTTTTGATTTGCATAATAATTTTGATGAAATTTATTAAAATTATTTAATTATCCATTAATTACTTTCTTTCTGTGTTTACTTTTGTTCTCATAAACAAAAGATAGTTTTTTTTTTTCAATTATTTTTACGAAATTTCGTTTTTTAATTTTAATGAGTTTTCTTTTCATGAGAAAGGAAGAAAAAGAGAAGAAAGAAAAAATTATTAATAAATATTTTAAATTTGGAAGTCTAAGTTATAAAAAATGATGTTAGGTATTGAGAATAAAATAATATTATTAAAAAGTTATTTTTAGTAATAAATAAGGGAAATCTCATATTACTTTGATTTTTTCATTGATTTTAAAGAAAAAAGAAATACTAGTTTAAAGAAATAATTAATTCATTAATATCTTCACTTATTCAAATTAATTAGACTCGCAAGCAACATATAATTCAGTTAATTTGAATTTTGAATAAAAATATGTATAATTATTGAAATATATATATATATAATTCGGTCAGTTTAATTATTTTAAATTTCTTAAGTATAAATTAAATCGAATTAAATAGATTAAATTACACTAAAAATAAAAATCAAACTGAACTAATTTTTCAAAATAATAAAATCAAATAGATGAAATTAACTTAAGCTGGATTCAATTTTTAATTTTTGCAGTTTTTTTTCACCCCTAACAATATAAGTAGGTGTTCTAAATACTCAATCTAATTAGTTCAATTAGAATTAGAAATTTAAAGTAATTTATTTATGTTCAAATAACATTAGAGTAAATTTGAATAAACATAAATTCAAGTTTAAATTAATAAATTATTTTATATCATATAAAATATATTTAAATTATATTTATAATTTTCATTATTTAATTTGATTTGCGAGTGTTATTTCCATTAACAAAATTTTCTAGACTCACTCAGAACACTTACCTATCTATCAAAACTAAGACATAAATACTAAAAGATGAAAGATGTTAGATAACTGTTGTACTCTTGACACACTTCCAAACTTGAATATTGAAATTATTTGATTAAGAGTATTGAAATTATTGGATATATGTATCGGGGATTAATGCATAATGTCTCCATAGTTAATATATATATATATATATATATTAAAAGTAAATGCTAAAGAGGATTTAATTTTTTTTTATTATTATTTAAAAACTTCTGAGGTTAATTTGGCCTTGAACCCCAACTAATTTTGTCATTCATCTACAGGGCCATCGCAGAAATAATATCTTAATTACAAGGAAAACGAAAAGCATCAAGTCATATATATATATATATTTACCTGTGAAGCAGCAACATTGTCAGTCTAGATGTGTTGTCCCCAATGAAGGTCACAAGTAATAACATGGTAAGGATCCTAATTTTTAGCTGCTACACCTTGTTAGAGCTCAAATTGGAATTTCGAGTTGGCTTGGAATTGGAAACTTCAAATCCATTGTATCTCTGTACACTTCATTTTTATCAAGTACTGTACAGTTCATTAATGACATGGCAAGAAGCTAAAATTCTGAGCACAAACTCATAGTTTTATTAATATTACGAAAAGTATAAAATGCAGTTTAACTGCAGCAAACTTTAAAACAAAGCCTCAGCGTTATAATATATGGAAAAAACAAAAATGACAAATGACATAACAAAAGAGAGAAACCATCACCAATGAACTTTTGATTTAGTGGTACTATAATCTTCTCCAAGATTGGATGGTCTCTAGTTCGAGATTTTGTCAGAGCCAAATTTTCGAAGAAAAAGAAGAGAGAACCCATCTACGATAATCAAGAATAATAAGGTGCACGATACCTTCGGTGTTGGACAGTTATAATTTCAGCTTGAGGAGAGTTGCTGAGTAAATAATTTCTCAAATGAACAGGCAACGTGGATGAATAACAGTTGCATGGAGTTAACACTGATAAACCACAATAGCAATGCAATTTCAAGGACTTCAATTTAGTAAAAGGAGAAGTTTGTCCTACGAGCACACCAGAAAGCACGGTAAGAGCCTACACATATAAGAAAGCAAACTCCCATATTAGACTGATTCAGAAGCTTAAATAAAGAGATACAAAATGAGCATAGATAATTTAAATAGAACACATGAATTCAGTTCAAAGTCTTATTCCTATATTTAGCTTTTAAACTTAAAATAAACATGTATATACCTTAATGGTATCAGAATGTAGGATGATAGACTTTGCATTACCAAGTCCCCTAAACATATTGATCAAGTCTGTAATGGCTTCTTCCACCTCATCCAATTTATCATCGATCAGAAATGTAGAAAAATAAACATGAATACTCAGATGATCAATAACAGGGGCGTAGATACTAGAGAATTCCACAGATCCAATCGAACCTAAATGTTTATAGCTGAAGCATTGTAGCAGTGGTGCAAAAATCTCAACCTTACAGCCAATTGGAAACATCCAATCAATATCCATTCTTCTAATTACAAGATTTTCCAGTTTACGCCCGATTATTTGGAAACCCATTACATAAAAATTGCAATCACAAATGCTTAAATTCTTCAAATTGACACAATCACCAAAGGGTTCAACCCATTCATATGGGAAATGGTGAGAGCAGTTGTTAAGATACAACGATGTCAATGCAGTAAAGGCAAACGATTTAGGCAAATTTATGAAATTTAATACTTGACAAGTTTTCAATGAGTTGCAATTGTAAAGCCATTTGAACTTGAAAAAGCTAACCCAAAAAGTCCTCCGAGAGATTTGAATATCGAACTGTTGAACCCTACGGAAAATCGCATACCTTACTAGCTCATTACGAATTTATCAAATCTTACGAAGACACTATAATCAAACTGAATCTTATCAATTTTTATAGAGTCATCACGATTAGACAAGACTTCATTCACCAAACTGAAACAAACCACGGAAGTAGGATCAAACTCTGGAACCTAAATCTCTAGGAATTAAGGTTGGTTATGGGGTTGGGCACTATAAAGGAACTACCAGCTAATATAATCTCTGACTACTGTCTCGATTAGTTTTACCTAATGGCGACTCTCGTTTCATACCCAGCCTGTAGTAAGGTAGGTTAACTGTGTCAAAAAGCTCAATGAAAATTCTATATGGTACCCAATAAGTCGCTCACAGGAAGGAAGTGTCTTAAATTGGAACAGCAACGCCTAATTGATGGCCCGAGTCTAATAGGATAATGATTACAGTAGCTTTTTTGAGTTAAAAAAAAAAAAACTGACATTGTAGTACAAGAATCCTATAAATTCAACCTATTAAATATAAATTGAACCCACCTTCTTATATGGTATGTTTATTGTTGAGCTTGCATTTCACGACACAAATTAATCATATCAAATCTTCCTAGCTCGATTTTATAACCGATAAAGATAAAGAAGATAAGATATTTAATTGAACTCAATCCGTTTAATTAAAATTAAATCGAGAGTGATGTTAAAGTTTAATGTATACATTAAAAATGAAAGTGACTAAATTGTTGAGTTTTTTCATAATTTTAGTCAATAATATTAGAATTTAATATTATAAAACTATTAATTAAAATCCAATTAAAACGTAATCAATTAATAAAAGATATAAAATTAAATTAATATTATATAATATTTTTATAAATAAATATTGAATATTATATAAAATATTTAATTTAAAAAATTAACATTTAACTTAATTTTTATAATGTTAAAAAAATAATAATTTATAGTTAAATTAAATTATTTATCAATAAAAAGTTAAATTATAAAAAATTCAATTTTAATCAATAAAATCAAATTAAAATTTTTAATTAAATTAATTCTAAAATTTTATTTCATAACATTCTAAAAATTAAATTAATGAGATGATGACAATATCTTAATTTTAAATAGGCAAATAATTTATTTTTACTTTTAATTTAGCTCTTAAGTGAGGGACTAATTTAAATATATTATGACATAGATATTAGCTTTAATTTTAGTCTTAGTTTATATATTTTTTAGTAAAATCCCATCTAACAATGATAAGCACAAAGCAAGTGGCTAGAAACAGTGAAAGCTAAATCCTTATTAGCCATATATTTTTTGGCATTTTGTCTGATATTAATATATGGGTCATTATATCTTAGTTGAAAGTATATATTTTCTATGTTATAATTTTGGAATTTTTTCAAAAATAGCTTAAAAAATAAAAAAATATTTCATTTTTACTATTAAAAATTTTTTTTTCAAAAATGTTATATAATTAAAAATATTTTTTCAAAAATACTGCATATTTACAAATATTTTTTCAAAAATATAATATATATCAAAAATATATCATATATATATCAAATATACATCAAAAAATAGTAAAAATAAAAAAAAAACCGTAAATTTAAAAGCAAAATTCAAAAAATAATATATTTATATAATATTTCCTATAATTTTTCTCTCCTAATACTAAAAAAAAAATTATGGGCCGTTGACTCACATGACATTAAACTAATTTTTCTGAGGGAATGACTCATTATAGTAGGGAAAGGGCCCATATTAAATTAAATTAGGAAATATTATATAAATATACTTTTTCTTTTTACTTTTTTTTTTAATTTTATGATTTTTTTTTTCATTTTTACAATTTTTTTAGTATATGTGTGATATATTTTTGAAAAAATATTTTTAGATATGTAGTATTTTTAAAAAATATTTTTAAGTATGTAATATTTTTTTAAAAAAAAATTTAATTAGAAAAAAAAAATTTCTAACAGTAAAAATAAAAAAAAAAATTATTTTTTAGGGTATTTTTGAAAAAATCCCATTTATGGTTCTCCTGTGTGTTGCACCAAAAACAATAAACAAAACGGCACTGTTTTGCGTTAAAGTAAAAATATATATATATATATATATATATATATATATATACTATTTGGATAATCAGAAAAATGGGTTTGAGTCACCCGGGTACCCACCCGACGGACTGAGTTTTTATCCAAATCATTAAATCCGAGTAATTGCCTCCTTTTCCGATCGGCCTTTTTGAGTTGAATCGATTTGTTTGGTCTGATTTTAAAAACATTGATCTTCATTCATTTAGGGGGGAAAAACAGAATTCCTAATTATGAATTCTCAAAATTTAGATCACTACTCCACTGTATTATTGTCACCACTAGCCACAGGCGCTGCCATTAAAGTCGGCCATTAACCCTTCATCATATTAGAGCATTTCGAATGGATTTTTTAATATGTTCTAAACTCTTTATAATAAAGAATTAATAAAAATAATAGTTTAATAGGCATTTTATTATTTGAATTTAACATAAAGAGGAATTTGGCTCTCTGTATATAAAGAACTAATTTCATTTTTTTTTAATTTAATTAATAAATTTTACAATGTTTTATATGTTATTAATTAATTTTCTCATATATTATTATTTATTATTTTTTTTTTAATTAAGAATTCATTAAATTTAAAAAAAAAAAAACACTTTTTTAAATTTAAAATTATTAAAATATTCTTTATTTATATAAAAAAAATACTCTTTAAAATAAAAAAGCACCGATATACTTAAAATTTAAGTTGGGAAAGTTTCAAATGAGGAGAAAAGAACAGTCCATAACACTAGAGTTATTTTTTACGCATCGCGGCACAAATAGATTATATTTCATAAGTTAAAATACAATAAAAATTAAATTAATAATTTTTATTATATAATAATTTTTTATGATCTCAATTTAGATTAATAAATTAAATTAATAAGATTTTTTTTTTTTAATTCTTACATAATTATATGCTCATATTCATAGTATAATAATATAATATGATATATATTTTATTAACATATGACTTTAAAAATTATTTTAAATATAAATAATTATATTTATATTTTTTTTATTTTATTTAATTAATATTTAATTTATTATATATGTTTTTGTTCAATTCATTTACATCAGGGGCAGAAACCAATCAAATCAAATTAAAATTGATGGTTTCACAATTTATTTAATTTGAAAAATAAAATAACTGAAAGTTCGGTTTGATTTGTGATTTGAGTATTTTTTTCTCGATTTCAAACCGAACCGATATATTACTTTTTACTATTATTACACTTAAATATATTTTATTTTATTTTATATACAATCACATTTTTTAACGTAATATTAATTTAAAATTTAAAAAAATAACCATTTATAAAAATTAGTTAAAGATAATTAAAAAATAATCTAATTATTGAGAAAAAAATACAAGTTTTGAGTGTATTAATTAATATAATAGACAAGTTTTATATTGTATAATATTATACTATTTTTGATATTTTTTTACTACCAATACTATTTGGGTATTTTTCTCTAAATTTATAATAAAATAATGATGATTTATAGAAAAAAAATATCTTTAGTTTGAAACCAACATACCGAAGACATTCAAACCGAAATTAAATTAATAATTTGACTATAATGATAATTTGGTTTGATTTGAAAATTTTTCAAACCAAAAAAATTAATTTGATTTGATAATAACCTTTCAAACTTACCAAATCAAACTGATGTCACCCCTAATTAACACCATATCCAATGCATCACATATGTTTTATTCCATTTCAATTGATTTATATTCAATTAATCATATTTTTTATATTTCATTTTAGTTAGTTCATATTCAATTAATTACATAATTTTTTTATTCAGTTCATTAATACATATTAAATTGATTATAAGATTGATAAAATATAATGAGTTTTTAATTGATTAAATATATATTTATTGAATTATAAATATTTTTTTAAATTAATAAATTATTAATTTATCAATTAATTAATATTTCTTTTGATTAATAGAATTTATGAATTTTAACTATATTAATTTATAGAGATTTTACTGTATGGAATTATCAATAGCTTTTTCAAGATAAATTAAGGGTCTAATTTATGTGTTCAATTTTTCATGTCTTTTACAAATTTGAAAAAAAAAAAGGACTTTTTTTTAACAGAATAAGAAATGTTTGGACTGAATATTTTTGAAAATATGAAATTAAGAATACGGATTTTTTAAATTTTTAAATTTATTTAATTTTTCTTGTTTATTATGGATTTAAAAGGTATTTTTGAAATTAAAATCTCTTGTTGATTAAACAAAATATGAATGAAATTATGGTAACAATAGAATGGTGTTAATGAAGAACTGCGCTTGACTTGAATCTGGATAAGCATAAAATTCATCAAATAGACTTCATACATTCTTTTGTTTTCAACTGAATACCCATCATAGATTCCCAATTTACATGAAGTCAATGCAATCCCCACCTTTTTTTTTTTTTTTTTAATCGTCAGTTATTTCTTTGTATTTAGTGAAATGTATTTCATGGTTCTATTATTTTGACTACATAAGATTATTTAGTCTTTTTGTCTATTTTTTCATTAAATGCCTCACCCTTAAATTTTTTATCCCAGCCATTTCCATGAAAACTTCATCTTGCTATTTTCCAAATCACAACTCATTAGCCAAATAATAAATATTTTTCATAAAAATCATATCAAAACTGAAATCCTATCAATTCCATCAACTAAAATCCAACTACATAATCAAATCCATCACAGCTTTAATAGAAGTATATAGCAATCCTATTTCCTCTAGAATCAATTTAGGGATGTTTCTTTCCATGACTCAATCAAATAATCAAAATCTACTATCCATTTTCTATAATCTTTCTAAAATAGAAGAAAAATCAGCAACAATGTCAAAATAAAAATTCATAGACTCAAATGTTCAAATCACCAAAAAAATATGAATAAAAAGAACTTGATGAAAGAAAAATCTTAAAATGGGTAATGAGTTTTGAAGAGATGAATTTAAGAAATGGCTAAAACCTATTACAAGTGAGATTTTTTGGATTTTCAATGACAAGAATCAGAGGAAGGAGAGGAGGGCTTGTTATGGATGCCATCGTACTCCTCTTCTTCGCCTTGAATTTGTGCTAGAACTAGAAAATCGGAGAATCCGCCAATGGAAGTAGCGAACCCACCACTGCCACTTGCTCCACCTCCATTACCACTGTTAGAGATACTTCCTATATTATAAAATAGGAATTTCACTTGTATTAAGAATTATGTATATTTCCTATATTATAGAATAGGAATTACACTTGTATTAATTATGAATCATTATTTGTTCTCTATTTGTTTTTCTTTTAGTTTTATTAGATGTATATAAATAGAATTGTACTCATTTAATTAATTTAAGAAGAATAAAATACAAACTTCCTACAATAATATTAACATGGTATCAGAGCTAATACTCCTACGAGATCTATAATTTTTTTTTTTCTCCCTTCCTTCTTCCTCTTTCTCTGCGCCTCCAACAGCCATTGTTTCTTTCATCTTCCACAGTCCTCCATAATTCTTTTCTAATAGCTTCTATTTCTCTTTCATCCTCTAACTCAATTCCTTTTATTCCCTCTATCCACACTCATCAAAATTTCTCCATAAAATTAACCAGCAAAAATTATCTAGCTTGAAAAACTCAATTTATTCCCATTCTTAATTATCAAAAACTTATCTCTTTTATTCCCAATACTTTCAGTTAATCAATTCGCTAAAGACAATAATATTTTTTTTGAATTTTAGCCAACTCATTTTTCTATCAAGGACCAGAAAATCAAGAAACTACTCCTCCGTGGCCCAAGTAGGAAGGGCTTGTATGTGATGTGTCAACCACGTGCTCAAAGAAAGGAGGTGCATTCTACAAATTTATCTCCACCACATGAAGATTGGCATGCTAAATTTAGTTATTCTAATATTAGAAAAGTCAAACAAGTTATCAAAAATTTTAATTTAGGATCTTTTAATCCCAGTTCTATTTGTCATTCATGCTCTTTAGAAAAATTATATAAATTACCATTTTCGACTGTTACACATTTAAGTTCTCAGCCTTTTGAAATCATACATTCTGATATTTGGGGACCTGCCCCTATGTTATCTCACTATGGTTATCGTTATTTTATTATTTTTGTTGACGATTTCAGTTGGTTTATATGGATTTATTTTATGAAAAATAAAAGT